>QJNU01000086.1:0-157074 GCA_004154915.1 Monosporascus ibericus
CCCCCCCCCCCCCCCCCCTCTTTTTTTTTCGGTCGAGAAGCATCATGCCTTTGTCAGCTGGGCCACATAACCAAGGTTAAGCAAGTTCCGGCCACAGGAGATTCACTTGACAACGTCTCCCAGAAAAAATACTACAATTCCACGTGAACGCTATCCCAGTATGGCACTTTACATCAAGCGTCAGATTAGAACTCGCGGATGAAGTACATGTCGCTTTCATGGGTTCCACGCATGCGACTGGCATGTGGGTTTAATGCACTTAATTATGCTGACTATCTACCTCCTTCTCAAATCCAATCCCGCATTCGCTCCACTCCATCACAGCTTGGAGCCCCAAAATGCTCACCACTTCAACGCAGCTGAAGAGCTCAAGAATCCATAATCTAGCAGTCGAAGATGGTGACGGGGAACTCGGACGGGCCGGTGTAGCGCTCGGTGGTCACGGCGCCGTTGTTCTCGGATGAAATGTCGCTGGCGGGGATGGAGTGGCAGTAGGTAATGTTGGAGCGCGAGTTGAAGGCGTACCAGATCTTGAAATCCAGACCACCATCCTGAGTTCTGTCGGTCGACCAGGTAAAGGCAGGGTTGTCTGGGCACTTGCCCTCCTCGATAGAGGGTAGGTTGTCGGGGCCCTGAACGAAAGCCTCGCAGTGATCAGGCTCGAAGATGGGGTCGTGGTTGACCTTGAAGTCGTAGCTGCGGATAGTGTCAGCTATCTGTGATTCCGTTGATGGTAAGGTCAGACTCAGTTGAGGACTTACGAGCAGTACGTGCTGTGAGGGATGCAGCTGGCGACGAAATCAACAATCTTGTACTCCTGGGCCTGCTTCTTCTGCATAGAAGCGGCGGAGGCGAGGGAGAAGAGAGTAGTGACGGCGGCGAACTTCATCTTGTCGGTATTGTTAAGACTGCGTGGGTGCCAGATGTTGAGGGCGTAAAGTGTTCAAGAGGCGCAATCGTGAAGATGAGTGCTGTTGATGCGGATTGGTTTGTGCTGAGCTGGAGATGATAGCTGTGTTAGCTGAGGAAGCATCGCTTTTATATATTCGATGCTGGCGCCATAACGTCCATCCCCTGGTCTCGTGCCCAATATTCCATGATATCCCTTGAAGGTCAACAAGCGGGCCACCCCCTTGCCGATCTTCTCGTATCCGACCCGCTTCGGGTTACTGATGACTTCATAGCCCTGTCCCCAACCCAGGCAGGACCCCTTATATTCATCGACGCTATACGCCTAGATATTTTGGGGCAGTCCCACTAATACTTCCCAATGCCGAAAGAACCGATTCGCCGAGCGTCCACCGTATCCTGATGAAGTGTTCTATCGTCAACCTATCAACTGCACATATACTCTATCCCCTGATTTAATACAAGGGGAGCTAGGTATTTATGGAGCCCGTAGGTCGATTATCACCAGTTGCTTCTTGCAATGATCTGACTGCTAAGCAGTTAACTGGGAGTCTAGGAAAGAAAGCGCATAATCTATCGGAAACAGGTCTCGGAAAGTTACAAGACATTCTCACAATATAACAAGGAGTCGAGTGTACAATGCCTTGTATGCGCACCAACCACGGCGAAGAGACCGGCTATATTGTCATTGCCATTTCGAAAGACTTATCGTTACGTCTATTAGCGATGCAGCATTTTCTTCTTCAATCTTCAAGCAGACTTCGGCGTGGCCGGTTTCAGAGTTGAAGTATCATTGTTGGCATTGCTTGAGGTAGCTACTTGTTAGTCAAATACAGAATCCCCACTCTGAGGCTTTGATCTGTTACTAACGAAGAATAGCGCCAAGTATCGCGGAAGGTCGAATGCGGCCACCGACGTCATGACCAGGCCATTCATTATCTGCTTGTTTCTTTCAGCCTGGCCAGAACATTGTCATACTTTTCCGTCAAGTGTCGGGTAACGTTTCTATCCTCTGTCAAAGGTGGAGGTCAACATGACAAGTTCAGAGTCCGGCGACTCCGGACGGCGGGCGGTGTGCAGAGAACAATATAGTTCTTGTTACGTAATCCTAGTAGCCTCCTTTCGAACAATGCATTCTACTCCGTACACCCGACGACTCTTTGGAGCTGTGTCATGGAGTCTGTCCATTGGGTGGAACTTCCGGAGAGTTAAGGTCTATCGATGTAGAGACTCGATTTGGCGCCATTCGATACAAAATCATATGCCAGGGAGCCTGCGTATTGCAGAGGGCCACACAATGGCTCTATGTCAGCAGAGATGACTTGCTTAGTTAGCGTATGAAGGATGCTCTGAAGTGAGCAAAGAACAACTCATCTCCCTATATCTAGCCCTAACGTCTCTTCATCTAGTATTACTTAAGCAGTCATACTCCATGACTTTCGGTTAGCACTGAAGAAAGGGACATAGAAATAGCAAGAATCATGAAACTAGCAACGTGAAAAGAAAGGCACGAGAACTCGTAATGCTGGATGTGTAACTGCGCCTCCTCTCCTGCTCGCGCGAGCGGTAAAATAGACAGGTCTGTCCAGAAGTGGCTGAGTTCCAAGAACCACCCCATGAGCAGTGGACCATGCGCAGGCGTTATAAGTGAACATTGATGAAAATGCAAGTCAGGCGAAGATCGCAACTTCACCAAAACCGTAATAAGGGAAACAGAGCTATCGACTCACTTCTCCAACTCCTGGGAGCTCCCTAATGCCGACTTCTTTGGGGGAGGAGAGAATTCTCGTATCGCTCGTGAGTTTGCTTTTTGGAATCCTCAAGGTGAGATGTTACTGCAGCTGCTTTACGAAGCAGATCAGCAAAAAGGCCATCCTATTGGGCACCGTTAGGCCCAGCTGAAGACTAAGTCCTTTAGCTGAGCCTTGGCTTAATTCAGGCAACCATTAATGGTGATACCTTCTTCAGCCATATATGCTTCAGTGTATGATGTCAGGGCCTCATAGTCACAAAACCACCCAGTTGTTGAATTCTGGCTAGCTCCGTTGCGGCTGCATGAGGTTGGCTAGATGACGTGGCAAATTGACTATGAATACATATTTGAAATAGGGGTAATTCGTTTAGGATTTGTCTCCTAACTTGTAGGACGTGACGCTCTAAGTATCCTCGAAGTATAGGGACCTCGCTATGGCATACTTTCTCACGTGTTTCTTACAATACCAGGGTTTGCCACTGTGAATAACTTATCGGGTGTAGATGGTGACTTCTGGACTGCTATCGAGCTTGTGCTAACCGATTGGGGACGGCAGAACTATCAGGCTAGCTAGCATATTATACAATGCAGCACTGCCTTTTGAATGTGGTAAGGGCCTGCTAGCAGCCGCCAACTATTGCTTCTTTAAAATCTCCGATAATAATTATCAAATAGAGGTGTAGATAGCGCGTTGGTCTTCCACATGGCGCTTTAGGGAAAGTCGCAAAACAACTGCAAATAGTACGCTGGTCTATCAATACTGCCTAAGCTTCAACATCCCCCCGACACCGCCCGTTTCTTGACGTGTACGGTATGTCCCTCGTAACTGTATTCTGATATTGCCAAGTGGCCGTCACCTAGCTTTTTTGTCTCGTATCCGTCTTGCCTGTGACAAGATCCGCGACGCCGCTCACAAGGACCCTTCCATCGGGTTTCCGTCGAAGCTTGAGACTTCATGAAGACCGACCGGTGCTCTTCTTCGAGTCTCAGCGCCTGATTATCAGATTTATCTCCATGGCATCGGTACGAATGAAAGACAAATCGTTTCTTCTAACTAGTAGTTGATCTATTGCTTTGCTTTGCGCGAAGAAACCTGCGCAAAATAACTTTGTCGAAATGTCTATATGTCTGGACTCTATCAGCTATATATTCCCATTTTAGCTACCAAGTTATCCGTAGCATTTCTTTTTCCTTCGAAGAGCCTGCAAGTCAAGCGGTACGACGCCGAGGCGCCCGAGTTCTGGGACAACCTCGCGGAGTTGAGTAAGCAAGTACTCCTTGCGGTGGCGGAAGAGCGACAGATCGACTTCTCGCCACCAGTAGCACTGGAAGAAGGACAACACGCCGTAGACGATTCCCCACACGGGTGGCGGCGCCGTCTCCACTGACCACGGCCGGCTTCCCGGTGCTTGTCTTGTGGGTCTCGGCGCCATGCATAGTCCCACCGGCTTCTGCTTTGGCTTTTCCGCAGGCGTTGCGAATTCGGCAGATGACCCCCGGCTTCAAATCGGAAGGCCATGCGCGGTTCCACGAGCCCGCAGACATACTTTTTTCATCGCCGCATACGGATGGGAAGGAAAGGGAGCCTACGCAGACAGCCAAGAGCTGCTGCAGCCGGTGAGGTTAGGGTTAGGTGTTGGTTGATAATTTTATTTGATCATCATATCTCCGTGTTTCCCAAATTGGTGTGAATGCCTCATTCTCCGTGCAAACTTTTTCATCAAACATGGGATGCTGCGGAGCAAAGGCAGAGTTCATCGACCTATTTTGAGCATCCATAGCTAGCCGACCATACTTTGTTCACGGGGCCTAATTAGGAGAAAGACTCGACCCCCCTTCCCCGCCTTCGGTTAACTAGCTACCTCAGCTCGCCAGCGCATGGCTGAGTCGGTACTCTATAGCCACATAACTGAAAGGAGATATTATAATTTCGTGAACATCGCAAAGTAATGTAGCCATTATGGGTGCGTTATTACTGAGGCGTTAAGTCTACTGCTACCTGTCTACAGTACTCGGTCGGGTCGACATTCAAGATCATCATTCACTACGTCGCATCCCTGCTCACCCATGAAATTTCTTGCTAGCTGTCGCAGAATAGGGGTCACTTGCTTAGTCATCAAGCCCCCCTAGGAACTATAAGCACCCAGTAACAACGTTATTCCGGGGCTCCCACACTATATATTGAGCTTCCTAGCCACGACTCTCTAGAGCCCAGATTATCCATGTCAATTTACACTTTCCACACTCTATGCAATCTTTCCTCGCGGTCAGCCTAATTGTGACACTAGCTAAAAGTCGAAGTAAGTTCCGCACTCCCTTATTTATGCTGAATGGACGATTCTTCAGCATGCCATACGAGAGGCTTGATGATGACTATATCTTTTGAGTTCGGATGGGGCTTTGAATTACTTCTGGCTCACACAGCAATTTATTCGTACGATGGATGTGTTGTGAACCTTAAGAGATAGAACTCTATCACCCCTAGGTTTCTGCTCGTTTCATAACAGCAGCTCTTAGCGAGATTTTGCTATATCTGCTTCACCATGTCCTATATCTACTGCGCCATCACCCGTCGTCACCTGAGACGAATCAGGCAACTCCTTGACAACAACATACTTGGCCGGACGGTCAGCCCCGGTCCCCACCAAGATGTGTACGATCGAATTCATCCACTGTGGACTCGAGGGAAACGGACCGGCACCGGTCTGAGCTGTTGCAGGTCCGTCAGCTGGCGGGTCTACATGTGGACACTTTGACAGGCAGGCCTTCAAGTGCGACGATCAGGACATCCCCGAAGTGATCGAGCGTTCGCGGCTATGCCAATATTACACTCTCAACTAGACCAGAACACCTATTCTCCTGGGGAAGGTAGTTGCTCTGGGTTCGGCTGGGATGGAAGACCAAGGAATTACTTGGAGACAGAGAATTCGATGTGATGATCAGGAAGACCAGGTTTCGGCAGGTCCGTAAGGATTTGTGAAACACTGAGTCATCAATTATGCGGGAGTAGGACGCCTGGAGTTGTGTATGGGACTATATTAACAGGTCAGGTAGTGATAGAGGGCGTAACAGGAATTCGGGTTGCGTTTCATTAGGATGCCTCACTCGAAATATCTGGCTGGCCAATTGAATATCTGGATATTCCCCGTCATAGGGATCTATATAAACATATCTCTGAGAGAAAATCTACCGATGATGCTGTAATGCAAAACCGGATTTGGTAACTTGTGCTTGGCCGAAGTCGACCTCGAGTCCTTCTGCAAGATAAAGTACCTAACGTTAAGTGCCTCGTATGAAAGCATTGAAAGAACACTGTTACGCTATGTGGCCCAAAGCACAGCCATATGGCTGAAAAGATGCACCGCCACAGCTCTGGGCGTACTTGCCACCTGTGCATGAACTCAGAATCCGACGACATGTTTCTTTGTATTCGACCGCTTATGTCGGCTCAGGAATGCATGTTGATTCAACAAACCTACCCGGCACTGAACTGTCCGTTCCGGTGATGACTTTCTGTTATTATTCTTTAGATTATTCAACAAATTGACTCCCGGTTGAGATGCTTCAAGAAGCGTGCGGGTGCGCTTTGAGCGACTGCCATCCCTCCTGATGCGTAGTCTCTAGGTAAGCCTTGGTGAGCTGGATCTCCTGCTTTATCTGGTTCGGTTGAACCAAACTACTAGGATCTCATATTCTCGACGAGTATACATGCATTCCTGTTCGTGAGGCTTGAATGGACTCAAGAGAGCCCCTTTTCAAGTTCCTCAACAACAGCGCACCATGGCCGTCTTTCCCTCTCCAAGATGTGGCCTGTGATACTTGGTTATCTCGTGCAGCCGAGGTTTTCCCGGTCACCTACCTGGTAGGCTGCAAGTGACCCCTCAAGTTCTTCAACCAGCCCACCTAGCGCTAGCTGCAGTGGCCTCCTGCCTGCTCTCAGCGTCCAGGCTTCTAATCTACAGCGCCTTGCCCGCCTAACTCTATAGGCCTACGGCACCTATGAGCAGGCGCGAAAAGAGAGGCAAAAAGGTTAACAGAGTCACTGGAAAGTTTTGATCGACGCAACGAGGACCAGCCCGCAGGAAACATGTATTAGCACTTTTTTTCTGCACGCCCGCCATTTGATTTTCAATTTTCGATCGAACGCCACGACCACGTCTTGGTCCAGAACAACAACATCGTTTTTCCGCATTCACCATTCAACCGGTTAACTTCACGACACGGTCGAATCTTTTCCGAAATTTGAAAATCCCACATCGATAATTCCGATTCGATTTAATTAGTATCGCGTCCGAATAGTCATATCGCCGATATCAATATCAAAGTCAACCTCGACTTTCCATTATCGCGGCACGCGCATCGAACATAACAACAATGGCTGGTGGGAAAGGCAAATCTTCTGGCGGCAAGAGCTCCGGCGGAAAGACCTCAGCTACTGATGGTCCCAAGAAGCAACAGAGCCACTCCGCTCGCGCTGGTCTTCAAGTAAGCTGCCTATCAAGAGTGCATCCTATATATGATTTACGCGGGTGTTGTCCGGGGCAAACATCACAGCCTCGTGATGCAATACGCGCACACTATTTCTGCGTCCCTTAAATCACCGTCATCAGCACCGCGCATTGTCTCTAGCTGTTTGCTGCTTGATGAACATACTTTGCATGGCTAACATCTGATCTCCAGTTCCCCTGCGGACGTGTCAAGCGTTTCTTGAAGCAAAACACTCAGAACAAGATGCGCGTTGGTGCCAAGGCTGCCGTCTATGTTACCGCTGTCCTCGAATACTTGACTGCCGAAGTCCTCGAGCTTGCAGGAGTGAGTCATCCGTCTGATAACTTTGCTGTCAGCGTCTGGTGCACACTGTCGGCGCGGGATCCCCCCACCGCACCATATGGTTTAACTTCCTATATGCACTTGCACACGTGCTAACTGCTCACGCAGAACGCCGCCAAGGATCTTAAGGTCAAGCGTATCACTCCTCGCCACCTTCAGCTCGCTATTCGTGGCGATGAAGAGTTAGATACGCTCATCCGCGCCACTATCGCATTTGGTGGTGTCCTGCCCCACATCAACCGCGCCCTGCTGCTCAAGGTTGAGCAGAAGAAGAAGAGCAAGGCCATCGAAGCATGAGCTCATTGGTTTTGAGTTTTTTTTTTGGGTGATACCTCGATTGGTTCCAGGAGAGTGCAATCCGCTTCTTGAGTTAGGGCTTGGTCCTCTGATTAAGAGGGGTTCATAGCGGCGACATGAGACTGTCAGTCGATAATGGCGTTGTGTTCGAAACGCGTCTTTCGTAAAGCCCCGTCCACACGCGCTTGGAAACCCTACGCATTCAAACAACGTCAGCACAGCGTCGGCTTCATGGGTTCGAGGTCATCTGTCGCGGGATTCCGAAGACGTTGCAGATTCCACGTTGGCGGTATACTATCTATATGACTAGTGTGGAGGGTACGTTATGAGGCCAAATAATCCCTTGTTCAACTTTCTAGACAGATGTTGTTTAAAACATAAGTTTTCCCTTCCAATGGTGGTCCGTCCCCGCATGCCAATTGTGATATGAGATCATGAACAAAGTCACTCACGACAAAGCCGTGCGCTTAAGGCTTCTCATGATATTGTAAACATGAGTCCGTACTTTGGGAGTGTGAAGTGAGCACTTCTCACTGGTAACCTAGGTTGCGGATGTTTTAGCTTATATTCGTTACTACGTTAAGTTTCAAGGGTAATTGCACGCAACGGCAGGTGCAACCTCCCTGGCTTGTATGTATCGATAGCCGCGTACCTGACAGACACTTCCTTTTAGAAAGCGATAACAAATACAGAACACTTAAGAACTTTTCACTGCAGAAAAGGTCATGATATTCACAACCTTCATTCTGGAGCAACAGCTTGATTTCTCTTGGATCGTGTTACTAGCCAGTTCCCATCATGGAGATCCCGATTTCCGTCCAGCTATCGACGATTCAGATCACTTGGCGATGGCCCGGAAGACTTCCCCGACAACAGCTCATGGACGAAGCTATGGTGGAATTGGCTTCCTGCATCTTCCCTGAGAATCGCCAGGTTCCCAAGATTCCCGTATCCCTCCTTCCTGAAATCACGAGTCTTCCCGCTAAGGGGACAGCAGCTTCTCCCTCATGGTAGCACGCGCCAACCCTCATTAGCGGCCAGCCACAAAAACGCCGGCAACCATAAAATCACAGCCCCCAATTCCATACCCGAGATTTGGGTGCCTCTTGAAACCGCCTAATTAAGCTGATTCTCCACAGGAACATCCCCCTTTCCAGGTTGCCACTCAACGATGTCTTTCCCGTATTCTTCCAGGAAGCGCCTTCTACCTTCCATGCTTGCTAAGCTGCAAGCGATCATGCCCTCAATCTCTCCTATATGGCAGTTAGGACGTCCCAGGAGGTGTCGGGTGGAGAAAGCGTGGGGGTAGCGATCGCTGAAGCCGACAGAGCCTGGACTCTGGGTATCGACGTCAATATTCCACTTCCTGTCGGAAGTTGAGGTGATTTTTTGAAAGGGCTTTGGAGGGAACCAAAGGGCTTTAATTGTGGCCCTAGGATTGCGGGGACAAAGGAGCTGAAGGCTACATGTGGCTACCTCCCCAACCCCAAGTTCTAGGACAGCAACAGAGCAACAGACAGCACCTCGGGCCCCCCTAGTCTGAAGAATTGCAACACATTTGTCGACACTTCCAATACAATTCGTAGTCTTGGCACCATTGACAGTAGCGGTGGAATCAAGGACTGGAGGGATGCAAATGGGAAATGAGGACGTTGCCAATGGAAGAGCGATGATAATTTTTTAGTTTGACAAAGTTGTAAGCCTCTGCGTGTTTCAGTTTTTGCCCTCTTCACTCCTGAGAAATCCTAAAGATTATTTGGCTTCTTATGTAGAGAGTTTGGGGTACCGACGTGATAAGGGCAGACATAGTGCAGGTCTAGGACGACGATTGCTCTATTCAGATTGATGTGAATAATGCCCTTGCGTTTGCATTTAATTGTTCAGTGGATGAAGATGGTTTCGTAGCATCCTGCGTTCTTAAAACGTCTCCTGTCATTGACCGAAAGAACACGGTCGAACTCGATATTACGTCTAATACCAGGGAAGTCGCAGCTGGTGGCCTCATCTGGATGGATGCTCCAGACGTTGACCTTGGTGTCGAGGAACGCCTTTGCACATTTCGCGAGACTCGTAGCAAACAGAAAGAAATGAGGATAGCAGCGTTTTGTTTGCAAGCGACTCATCGATGCCCTTGACGACGACAAGGTCGCACTATTGCTTCGTCCTCAAGTGCCATCTTCCATACTATGCGGCGCAGTTCGGTAGGGAGATTTTGGAACGTTACTTCCCCTCCTCGCTGTGCCGCAGGCTTGGCGGATATCAAGGATGCCATGGTTGTGGCAATGGCCGGTAGATGCTCTTGAGTGATAAAGAGATGATGGCAAAAGGGCCGTGCTAAGGAAAGGCGTAATGTTTGGTTGCTAATGGGCGACTCCGGCATAAAAGATTGGAGATAGAGGCTTTACTGATTCATGCCATAAGATATGGAAGCCCAGTGGAATTGCTTCAAATATGAACCAGTATGTTGAAGCTACCAGCGATTCACACCATATGAGTTATCCACTGAATTATTCACTCCTTTTCGACAGATGGTGGTGATCCGATATAAGCCGTCAACACTGTCAGCAGTCTAAACAGCCTAGGTAATACAGGGAGCGCCATTTGACTAGAAGAGTGCAGCGACATAAATTCCTTCAATAACCTGTCGCCTATTGTCCTTTCTTGCAGTGTCGGGCTTCGACTTGCCTCGCTTCCGTCCTAGTTATTGTTTCCGTTATTCCCGTCTCCTGGAACTCCATGCGGAGAGGTCAAGTTTTGCTTATCGTAAGATTTCAGTTGAGAATCTCCCGCGACTGGAGACTACAACTGAAGAACCTTTCTTCTAACTTCTCGATGCGCCTTTTCAGTTCACAGGCTCGCATTAGTCCACTGCTGGTCCTGGAACAGCTTAGTCTAGCCCAAGTATATGTTCTATACACTTTCTTTGGCGATGCTTCATGAATATCTCAGTGTCCCGTCTGATATTGCGGGCAACAGTCGTCCAAAGCCATATCCCTGGCTCGATACTATGCTACCAAACTTAGTTTGCGACTACTTTAGAACAGCTGGTTCCACATTTGTACCTCCTACTTAGTCCAGATATACTGGAGAGAGAAGCTTTGCGGAGGTCTTTAAGCAGTAGGCTGGTTATTTTGACCTTCCAGCTTCTTGAGACGATAAGTGTAAGACAGATATCTGCAATGGAACGTAAAACGTGAACGTAAAGCTTCCGAGTTCCTTACATCCTCATGCACAAGGAGGTAACGTTGTAGGATGATGTGATTATATAAGCAACCGGAATAGGGGCTAAAGCAGGTCAAGTGCTTAATTGACTCACCAATTGGCAAAGCCGGGAAGTATATTCGCTGGGTGATAGCAGGCGCCTTTAGGCCATTGACTTACATGGATATTGTATAGATTATGACGTGTCTGTTCCGGACGTGTCACTGGGCACATGAGTCGCTCGGAGAAACGTTGTGAATACTTGGCCGTAAGCGACATTAGACTGGCGCATATTTCGGCATTTTCGCTTAATGCCGAACCCGAACATCACCAAGGTAGGCTCGGGTTGTGTAGGCAGACGTGCCGGCTGGGAAAAATAATACCTTCATTTTGGCGTCGCGAACAAATTTCCCCCGCAAGCGGAGGTCAAGGCTGGTGATACACCA
Organism: Monosporascus ibericus; assembly: GCA_004154915.1. Lineage (NCBI taxonomy): Eukaryota > Fungi > Ascomycota > Sordariomycetes > Xylariales > Monosporascus > Monosporascus ibericus. Next base: position 11,437 of record QJNU01000086.1, read on the forward strand.
AACTAACCGAATCTATCTGACACCATCCTCATGGAGCGACGATCCCGCCACCGCCGCAGACTGGCCCTATCACGCCTTGGATGCAGACGGCATAAGATCAAGTGTGACCGGAACGACCCTTGCGCGCATTGTGTTTCCACCAGATCTCAATATACTTACAGGATCTACGGCAATGAGCCCGTGATCCGGCAGAGGCCCGACCGCGGGGCCTCCCAAGGCTCCACGTCAGGCTTGTCGGTCCACGCCGCCTCACCTTTATCGCAGGGCAAACAGATCAGGACCGATGAACTAACCACAGAGTATGGCAACAACCTATCCGGCTCGGGGGTCGCAGCAGTACCAGGAAGACCGAATGACACTCCAAACACTATTGGCCGCGACTACTCCAACGATCGAACCGCGTCCTAGATGCAGAACCAGGCGTCTGGGATCTTCTGCACCGGATACAGAAGCTGGAAAAGCCTTCGGTATTCGATCCGATACATGAGCTCTCCGAGACAGGCCGTAGCATACTAGCGCGCCATTTCGGGCTGCAAGACACTCAAATACTCCTGAACAAGACGCAGACCCTGAGGTATAGCCACTGGATCGCCACCGCTGAAAAGGTACAGTCTACCTGACGATGCGACCCTAAGCCTTCACTGATAATATCACAAGTTCACAATCATCCTTGCATGCTTCACCGAGGCTAGCGGCAGCTGCAAGGGAACCTCGTTTCAAGGCGCTGAAACCAGAGCCTTGATTAATCAGATTGGCGACCTCCGCAAATGCAAGAACATTGCGAGGAGTGGCAAGGTTGGCCGTCCCAGTAGGCAGCTCTCGAGCCCTAAGCTCGGTTTTGCATCCCTTCCCCGTGACATAGCAGACGAAATAGCAAGTCTGTACCTCCAATCTTCCGAGTCGGTGTACCGTATACTCTACATACCGACCTTTTGGGCCGAGTACCGAAAGTATTGGGATCACTCGGAAAGCGCCACCACGAAGCTGCGCCTGAAGGTACTTCTTGTCATCGGGATAGGGTCGAGTCTATCCGAACAGGGAAGCAGGGATGAAGGGTTTCGCCGCATGGTTCATCAATGGGTGTATGCTGCCCAGACATGGCTTTCAGGGCCATTGGAAAAGGACCGCCTAGACTTCCCGGGACTGCAAATCCATTGTCTCACGAACCTAGCGCGGCAAATCTTTTCGATCGGCGGTGATCTCGTATGGATGTCCACGGGCTCACTGGTCCACAGAGCCATGCAGATGGGTTTACATCGTGATCCCAGGCACTTCCCAGCGATGTCGGTGTTACAGGCCGAAATCCGCAGGAGGTTATGGGCCACCATACTCGAAATGGTTGTACAGTCGTCACTGGACTCGGCGATGCCGCCCAGGATCTCCTTCGACGAATTTGACACCGAAGCGCCTTCTAGTATCAACGACGAGGAGGTAGGCGAATCGACCACGGCGCTGAGGTCTCACCCCAAGGGCGTCTACACCGCGACCTCCATACAGCTTCTTCTACTCGACTCACTGCCGACGCGCCTCCGGATACTTCACCTCCTAAGCAGTTTACGCTGCGAATTCTCGTACCAGTATGTCCTCAAGCTGAGCTCCGAGGTCACGGAGGCGTGTCGAGCGTATAGCAGTTTCGTAAAGGAGAACGAGGGGTCCGGGATAAGGCCGTTCCACTTGAACCTGCTCGATTATCTAGTGCGGCGGTTCATGATTCCCCTGTACTGCACATTCGCCAGCAGGGCGAGAATGAACCCTCTGTCTTACCACTCCCTCAAGGTCAGCCTGGGTGTCTCCTTGGCCCTCCTCTCACCCGAGCCAGACGAGGGCTTCTCCCGTCTCATGGCTGGGAGAGGTTGGTTCAGGGAGGGAATCAGGTACGCGAGCAGCGTCATCAGCCTCGAGCTCATCGCCCAGGTCGAGGCACAGCGCCTCGACAGGACGCTGAACCTCAATTCGTAGTACAGGGACCTTCTCAAGCAGGCCCTGCGGGATATGATCTCGGTGTCGATGGAGCGGATCCGGTGCAGCGAAACCAATGTCAAGAACCACATGTTCTGGAGCATGGTCATGGCACAAACCGAGGCGATAGAAGCGGACAACCCCTGCGAGCAGAAGGTCGCGCAGAGTGCGAGGGATAGCCTTGAGTTCTGTCATGGCCTGCTACAGACACGGGCTGCCAGTGCCTCCCTGCCGTCCCCCAACGGCACGGGACTCACGTCCACAAAGTCTTGGTGCTTGGCAGGAGGGCTACGAGTTCGGCTTGGACTTGGACTTCTTCTCGCCAGATGCGGTATTATATTAGCACTCTGGTACACCTATATATCGACTTATTTACTAGTTTGTATAACCCGTGCCGGTTTGCTTCTCTTGTAAGTCCGTAACGTCCGTACCTCAGACTGTATCCCTTAGCATTCTCTTTCTCCGCCGTCTAAATCCTGTGGATAGAAACTAGAAACGACCCCTGCTCGAGCTTCTGGTTGGTCTTTGTCCGCGTAACCGGCGGTAACCTGGATATATGGCAAGCCCCGCGCCCGAAGTCCTGCGGCAGGCGGGCTGCCCGATGAGTCTTAGGAAGAATTCATTGCGGGAAACGGAAAGGGGTTAGCATGGGGCAAGTTGGGGTGCGGACACAAGGCGTGTTACCTTTCTGCGAGTCCCACGTATACCGGGTATGACAACTAAAGCCGCCCCGGTCGTGTCATGGCCCCTTTATACTTTCGGCCGAGTCGGAGTTACAGTCTTGGCACTACCCAGAGATCCTCGGTGGGCGTCTTACATCAAAAGATGAAAAGATGATCATATGGATCAGCCGCGTTATAAGTCCGTCAAACGCTCACTGTACCTCTTGCTAGGATACTCTCTTATACTTAAGGAGGTCTTATTTATATCAGTCCCTATCGAAGCCTCCGTTTCCTGGGCGCATCTTTCATGACAGCAATAAACAAAACGACATCAAATGCAAAATAGATTATGGCGCAAATGAAGGTTCTCATCGCGGGTGCTGATATTGCCGGCAACAGCCTCGCCTTCTGGTTCTCGAAGTTAGGCCACAACGTCACCGTCGTTGAGCGATTCCCCTGCCTACGAACCACAGGGCTCGAGGTAGACCCGCGGGGTCGCGGAATTGAAGTGCTTAGACGCATGGGTCTCGAGAAGGCCTTCCGTCCCTTGGCTGTCCCGGAGCAGGGCATCCAGATAGTCGACAGCTCGGGCAGACGCAGGGCTTACTTCCCCGCGAACAACAAGTCGGGCCAGGGGCGGCAGGCCTTCACCAGCGACATCGAGATTATGAGAGGAGATCTATGTCGCCTTTTGTACGACGCCACCAAGGACCGGACTAAGTATGTCTTTGGGACGTCGGTTGAGAGCTTCGAGGAGAAGGATAGCTCCGTCGAGGTGCGGTTTGTGGATGGCAAGGCCGACCGGTTTGATCTCGTGGGTACCGATGGCCAGTGGTCACGCACCCGCGAGATCATACTCGGGCCAGGCGCTGTAGACAGTGTCTATCCGCTCAGACTGTACACCGCCTACTTCACCATCCCCCGGCCGATACAGGAAGGAGAGGAGTACATTGCGACAGCGTACATGGCTCCGGGGAATCGAGGCATCATGACCCGAAAGCACAGTCCGCACAAGATCCAGACGTACGCGGGCTGCAAGACCGAGTCAGAGCGGCTCAAGAATGCGCGCTAGGGGGACGTCAAGGAGGAAAAGGAGGTCTTGGCGGAGATCTTGAAAGGTGCAGGTTGGGAGACCGAAGAGATCATGAAGTCCATGAAGGACGCCGACGACTTCTATACGGAGCGCATGGGCGTCGTCAGGTTGGAGTTTTGGTCCCGCGGCGGTGTGGCGCTCGTCGGAGACGCAGCTTATTGCCCGTCGGCGGTGACGGAAATGGGAACACTACTTGCGCGGTCGTGGGCGCTTACATGCTAGCGGGTGAGATCGGGAGGCACTGCGGACGCGATTCAGGTGCTGGGGACATATCCAAGGACGGCCTTGTGACCGCGCTCGAGGCTTACCGGCGAAATTTCGAGCCCTTCATGCAACAAGTACAGAAGGGGATAGAGGGCAGAGACTTGTTTCTGTCATCGGGGTGGGCTATTTCGATCATGCACATTCTCCTGGGCTTGGCGTCCTTTTTACGGGTGGATGTTAGCAAATATATCATCAAGGAGAATATAAAGGGATGGGACCTCCCGCATTATGACGGGATGCTGCGGGATTGAGGCAGCAATGGTGGTCAATAACGACTCCCCTGAGTCCACGAAGATAGATTCCCACTCACTTTGTTCGGCAACGTCAACCAGAGTAATTAAGTGCCCATTTACAAGATGGGGCTAAAAGCGTATGTACCTTCTAAAATATTTGTCTGGTAACCTTGACAGCATGCCGTGGGATAAGGAGGTTGTGAAGAGTGTCCTAGAGACGGTGGGCTCGCCTTTATTGTATACCGCAGGGTCACACGGGTCGTTGGGTGCGCAGGATGAAGTATGATGCGATTAAAGGTGGATTTAGTAGACACATGGCTTTCACTGCCTTCGGGCCATAGATACAAATGGCCAGATAAGACGTACTGCCGCTGGGAGACAGAAAGTCATATAGATGTGATAATGAAGGAATGTTGTCGCAGAATAGGGGTCACTTGCTTAGTCATCAAAGCCCCTAAGAGCTGTAGAGACCCCGTAACAACGTTGTTCCGGGGCTCTCACATTATATATAGATCTTTCTAGCCACTGCTTTCTAGAGCCGAGATTATCCATGACAATTTACACTTCTCACACCTTATGCAACCTTTTTCCGCGATTAGTCTAATTATGATAATTATAAGCCCGGTACTTTAGCTGCGTAAGATGATTACGGTTAAATTAATCGCAATTTTTTATTAACGTACCACACAAGCTCGCGGCGCACACAAGCTCGCGGCGCGTTTTTATCAACATTTTTACCATTTAACTTTATTTATTAACTACTTAACATTAATAATATGAAACGTTTTACGAAAGATACCAGAACGAACTTAGCCGTTTAGGTTAAAAAGCAAGACTTAAAATTTAGTTATAAAAAGCTTAGTTCTATATACGGTATTACCGAAACGACCTTAAAAGCCCGATATTCCGGTAAACGCGCCCGAACCGACATTATCCTTAATTTGCGAAAACTAACCTTAACCGAAAAGAAATCCATTATCGAAAAGGTTCTTAACTTAAATACATAAGCGTTTCTTATCCGGTTTTAGTACGTTAAAAATATGGCGAATTTATTACTCGCCTAACGCGCCGCGGAACGCGTTAAAGTTAACTGGGCGTCGAACCTTGTTCGACGGCAAAAAAAACTTAAAACGCGTTTAAATCGAAAGATCGATTATCAAAAAATATTATGCGAAAATTTAAAGGTATTTCGTAAATAGTTCGAACTTATTTAGGTTATAATCGTAAAATATGGTATCGTAAAAAAAATATTTATAACTTCAACGAAACGGGCTTTTTAATAAAGCTTTTTATAATATCCGGTATAATAATTATAAATATTAAAAAACGTAAAAAATTTAAATAAGCATAATAAAGTAACCGGAAATAAATAACAATTATATAAATTATTAATTCGCAAAATTAAATTATACCTTTATTTATTATTTTAACTAGAAAAAATTACTTTAATTTTTAATATTAAAAATATTTATTATTACCCGATTAAAAGCTTAATATAAACTATAATAATTAAATAACGAATAAATTAAATTTAAAATAAATTTAATATTTTAACAAATATATACGAACGCGTATAAAAAAATCAAAACGTTTCTTTATCTTTAACGGTTACGAAAGTTACTATTTAATCGAATTCGAAAAATATTACGCAAATAACGGCATTATTACGTTTTATATACTTATTCCTTTTATCGGCTTTAACCTTTCGACTTATCTTACTTTTTTATTTTAAAACGCGTTTATTTGCTATATATTAAAAATTTGATACGACGTTATTATACCCATATCGCGAAAAAAGATTTCCTTTTCGGCTTTTACGACGCGTTTAAAGTTACCATAACGTCCGATAACATCAAATCCGGCTTTTAAAAAGTTGGACTTATTTTATTCGATCCTAATAACGTTTTATCCGATTTGGAAATTCCTTTAATTATACCTATACCGACCGTTTTCCCGCTTACTTTTATTAATTTTATTTCTCTGCCCGCGAAAACCCTTAAAAATATCCGTAAAGCAACAAAATAAGGACGTTACTTATAAAGAAAAATCAAAAATTATTAAAGTAACTTATTAACAAAAATAATTAAGTCGGCTAGTTTTGTAACAAAAGGTTATATGCTACTTTTACATAAAGTCACGTTTCTTCGGGAAGAAAACGTCCAATTACGCAAAACAAACCATATTTTAAGCAAACGTCGAAAAACCAAAAACAAACGTCTCCAAAAAGGAAGAATACTTACTATACAAAAAGGACAAGCTTTTTTGGTCGAAAAGGAAAAAGGTAATGAAAGAATGTAGCCAACAGCGGCTAAAGGTAATCGTCGCAAAAAGGTTAAAACGAAGGAACGGAAATATGGCGTCTACGGCAAGCCCGGACATAATACGCGTACTTATGAAAAAGTTATAAATACGTCTAACGAAGAAGAATCCGATTAATTTAAATTAATTTAATATATTATGGTTAATTAATTTAAGTTTATTATTACGAAATTCCAAAAAACGCGCCGCGAGCTTATGTGCGCCGCGAGCTTGTGTGGTACGTTAATTAAAAACCTTATTACCTTTTAATATATCGTATAATCCTATTTTTTAGGATATAATCCTTACGGATTATTTTAGTTACCTTAATTAATTTCTTTTTTTACGTTTTAACGTTCTTTTACGCGGTATATGCTATCTTATCGACCTAAATACGCTTAACGTTAAGCGTTTTATAAACCTTCGGAAATTTCCTTTACTTAAGGAATATATTACGAAAATTAACGTTTAACAAAAACAGTAATATACGTAAACCTTGGTTTAATAAAAGAAATTTTACGTTAATATTAAATAACGTAATTTTACTTGCGAAACTTTTAAAAAGTTATAAGTTATTAATCTTAAAAAATAATATAGAATAAATTATAAACGTCTTAAAATTAATATACGGAAAAGATTACGCGAAGTTTTTAAAATTAACGCAAAATACATTAATATTTAAACGTAAATTAACGTAATAATGAAAAACTAACTTTTTAAAAACGCCTAAATTACTTTAATTATCCGAAAAAAATAATTCTTTAATATTTTTTAAAAAAAAACTAAAAGATTAATTCGTTTTTTTACTATTAAACATTATTACGACGGTACGCAAAAAATACCGCAAAACTTTACGCCTAGTAAAAGTGGGTTATATAAGGGATAATTAATAATACCGGATTTAATTTTCCGCTTCTATTTAAACGAAAACGTATAACCTTAAAAAAAATTAAAGGTACGCTGACGGTAAAGATTTTCCTAAGTTTTATATCCTAACGGCTCGTATTAACGTAAACGAATTCGGAATTAATTAATTTTATTCGGAATAATTCGTTTAGTAAATTTACTATAATTTTATAAAAGTGTCACGGTGGTGGCTTCAAGTCAGATATAACCAGTCTATTCCTATAGAGTAGGGTCAGGACAGAACATACTTTTGTCCCTTTACCTACATAGATAAGGGCCGAAGGCCCTTATATGGTATAAAAGCTGTAGTACATCAGGGGAGAGGATATAGGTGGTATAGGGGTGCCAGGCCAATAGGCCTGCATGTAACAACTATCTCCCCCTTCCTCATAATGCCGGCCCGGCATTATGCATGTAAAATAGGTGGGCCTGGTATCATAATATACATAATGCAGCGATATATCTTTATTGTTATAATCTAGGCAATTTAGAATAGGTATTATTATATAGTTGCAGTGTTAAGGATCGTTCTAGGTAACCGCTTTATTGTTACAGGAACGAGGGTTCCTGTCTCTAGGAGACCCACTTAAGGCCTGGTGTAGGTTTATCTCGGTTAAGTTACGGAGGAAGGCTTGGCCTTCCTAATGATCTAGGTGATTTAAGTGATCTGGTCCAGATTATATAGATCATATAGATCCACGATATACTTACTTTAAGGAATAAGGATATATATGAACCGGTTTCTTATATTAATAGCACCTACTTAGTTTTTCACTCCTTAGCTATCAATCTAAGCTTATAGCCAAAGGCAGTCGTTCTTTACTGTAGGAAAAGTCTTTAAACCTCTTTAACGAACAGAACCCTAATAAATCATCCCTCGCCCTATTGTTACCTGCAAATCAAGACCCCTTTTCGGATCGTTTCGGTTCGAAACCTGGAACACTAGCTCGAAGGCTAGGAGTGAAATCACTTTCAACCAGCATAACGACACTGCCCTCCGATGGGCCGCGAGGGAGATACATTTAGAACCGCCTGTCGAAGGCGACACGTCCCAGGACGAGATTTGCTAGATGGGTTTCTGTATATAGAGTAAAATTACTAGCCTAGCACGCCCAATATGCCCTAAGAGAGGCTCTGGGATAGCCGCGTTGCGGCTTTCCCCCCGGCGTTAAATACTACAACAACAACAACAACAACAACCCCTTTTTGGATCACTTTTCCTTCTAAATACCATCCGTACGCTTGCTACTGTTAGTACTAAAGCGTGCATCATACATATTTCCTTAACATTTGGCATTAGCGCCACTAATAGACGTAAAATACCAAGGGCGTAATCTCGCAATAAAGGCGTTTTGGCTCTTATAAAACAACTTATAAACGGAAATAACGGCCCCTAATACCCCCTAAAGATCCATTGTGGTCGACGACGACGCGGCCCAGCATACCGGTTCACCTAAGTTACCTACCCTTACGAATCTACAGCGGAAAAAAAGGAAAAAAACGTTTAAAGATATGTTTACTTCTGAAGTTAACAAACCAGGAAAAACCGCTCCCTAAAACCCTCCCACAGATATAATATCCTTAGCCTTAATAGCCCAGCTCGACGAAATGGAACGGTAAGTACGAACCAAAAAGCAGGTTATTTGCGACCTAGCAAAAATTCTGGACTTATTAATGGGTTTTTATAAAGGGGACCATCTAGCAAAGCATAGACGCCAGGTCAAAGGCCTGGTCGAAATGCTAGTGGGCTATTTAAATACGGCAATATTCTCCGTTACGAGTAAAGCACTTTACGCGCCTATCCGGCTAATAAGCTTTTAACCTACCTTTAGTAAAGTATCGCGGATAGCTACAGCTTCGAAATAAGTCTTATAAGCCGAAATTTCAAATTTTATTCCTAGCGGTAACGTTACCTTGGTCCGGACTAATATTATACGAAAAACGACGTTTACCTTGGCATAGTAAAAGGTTAAGGACGATATCTGGATATTTATCCGTTTAAACGAAGAACGGAAAGCATATAGGGAAAATCCCTTTACTTTAAAGGTTACTTTATATAAGGAATTTTACGACCTTGGACTTACTTTTGCGAACATTTTATAAATTTAACTTATTAAAATTAAGTAGGCCATTAAAACGGTTCCGAAACGAATCCGAAATTTGCTAATAAATCCGGATAATAAATAGCGTATCGGTAAGGTGATAAATGCTAATAACGTAAAGTTTCCAAAGTATTAATAGATATATACGGTTACTAACGTACCCTTTACGTTCTTATTATATATAACGCCAGGGGAAATTATTAAGATATTTAACGTAATAAAAGATAAAATATATGCTTAAACCAAAAAGCATCCGGTTAAAACAAAGCCTTTTAAGTACGGACCAAATCCGCATACCGGATTAGGCATCTAAATTATTTTATTTCGGGAGGTAATTCGCCTTTACCGCCTTTTTAATAATAACGGGTTCGTTAAGACTATAGATAAAAAAACCTTTATTAAAATATATAACCCCGGCTGCTAAAGGTATTGCATTATTAAGCGATATATAAAAACGGCTTAATATAACAAATATAAGGATAAATTAAACGATTACCCGCATATAGCCAAACCTTATATAAAGGCGCTTAAATGCGCTAACTATAATAGGTCCTTTTTAGCAGGTTATATAAGGTACGTAAAAATACCGAAAAAAAAGGGGATAAATATTAATCTTTACGAAGAAATAGCTTTAAGCAATACGCAAGGCGGGAGCGAAACGGTATAAGGATTCAGCCGCCGCTACCGAAAATCAAGCCAAAGCTAAAACCGAAGCTCAAACAGAAACCGAGGCACAGCTAAACGCGGAATCGTTAAGGCAAGACGACCAACCCAACCCCGAACCCAACTTAGCAACAGGAACCCGAACCCCGGACGACCAGATTCCGAAGGGCAAAAAGCGAGAAAAAAACCAGGGCCTTAAGGGGACGAAGCCTAACCATACCCCATCGGAAAACATAAAAGATTCGATATATATTATCCCTAGCTTTACTTCCAGCAAGGGAAAAAGCGTAACGGTTAATAACATTAAGATGATAAATGCTACCGCCAATAAGCGAAAAACCCGCATGGTAACGATAAGCGCCAAAGCGAATTAAAATACGGCAGTTTCTAACGTTAAATAACAGGATACCAACGGGACCAAATAAGCGCCGGGCAAAAACGACGGCAGGGACGGCTACAACAAAAAAAGCGAAAGCTCCTAATAGCATAATATAATATACAAAAGAACTTACCGGCATATATTACGATATTCGAAATTTACTGGGAAAAAGGAATGGACGTAATATAGGTCCAAAAGTTATAGGTCGAAAAGGAAACGATTACATAAAACTACCTAAAGTATAAATCGTACGCGCTTATAAACGACTGGATAAATTTGTACGACGGGCCCCGAATAATAACGTACATACGGAAAGGTAAACGGTTAAATACCTAATAAAAAAGACCGTTCTACTTTAAAGATATTAATTACCTAAAAATAAACGGATACTTTATGTTTAACCTATATAAGAAATAATATAAAAACGAAACGTTAAATTTCGTATTAAGATTATAAATATTACTAAATAGTATTATCGGGGGTAATTAAAACGTATAGTACCTTATTTTTAAACCTAGAGTTACCGGAAAAAGCAAAGGCGCGGTCGTTACATAATAAATAACAAATAATAAACTCTTATTTACTGGGATCCCTGGCTAATTAATTTATAAGGTAAGTTACGTATTAGATTTGGTCTTTTTGGACGTACCGTTTACCGAAACGACGGTATCGGTAAAAATAAAATCTGGATCAAATTACGAAATATTATTAACCACCGTACTAGGTAAAAAAACAGAAATACTAAACCAGTTCCAGTACAAAATAACGGAAAACGATATCGAAAAATTTATAAAATTAATTAAGGCGAAGGCGGTTATTTTACCGGACGTAATAACGGTATAACGAATAGCGGAATTGGACGAATACGTAATCAAAATAAACGAAATATTTAACTTAACGTTAAAAGCCGTTAAAAAGCCGGCCCGGAACGGTAGTTATAAAGTTAGGTAATAAACGTACCAATATGCCGAAATCTACTAAAAGTTTAAAAAAACGGAACGATACCGTTTATTAAACGACCGAATATTTACGAAAAAATACCGCAACTTTTTTAAAGTAATCCGCAAAACGAAACGGAATTATTAAAGGAAAATAATTAATAAAGTTATTACGGATAAAAAGCTATATAACATAATTAACTGGCATAAACTTAGGCCGAAGTTCAAGTTATCCTTATTAAAGGTTAGAAAAAGAATTATAAAAAATATCTCGGAAAAAGCAAAAATATTCCGGACTAAAATTTTAAAAAGGTTTAACGATAGGAATAACCTTAACTAAAACCCGTTAACAGGCTGGCGGCTTTTTGATATTTGGTTATTATAAAACTTTACGATAACATTCGAAAACGTTAAAACGTATATTATAAAAATAATTAATACCTCCTCCGGGGTAAATAGTATTACGGTACGGCTGCTAAAAAAGTCCTAGGAATATATTAAATATTACGTTTACGAAGTATTTTGAAAATGCTTAAAATTAACATATTTCCTAGGTTTATGGTATTATGCAGAAGTATCCATAATACCGAAAACAGGCAAAAAGGACCATATTTTACCTAAGTTTTAAAGATTTATTACGTTATTTTCTTACGTAAGTAAAGGTTTAAAAAGGCTAATAACGAAAAGAATAATATGGACGGCTTTAACCCGGGGGGTATTTAGTTAATAATACGGAAAGGCACTTCTTAAAAGATTTATAACAAACTTAATAATATTTTTCGTCTATAAGGCGGAATAAACGTTTGCGAAAAACTAAAAGATCTTAATAGTTACTATGGATATAAAAGGGGCGTTTAACGCTTTGTTAAAACGACGATTCTTGTAACGGATAAAAAAATAAGGCTGGTTATTCGAAATCTTTAAACTTACGGATTTATTTTTTATAAAACGGCATATACGGGTGCGATTAAAAACGGCTATAACGGATTTTAGCCTATCCGAGTACGGAACGCCCCAGGGATTTTCACTATTACCCGTATTATATATGTTATATTTAGCGGAACTTTTAAAGCAAGATTCGGACTTACGTTTCGGTTACGCGGACGACCTTTACTTATATAAAACGTCCAAATTATTCGAATATAACTTACAATTATTAATAAAAAAATATCGAAAAAATATTACGATAAGAAAATATTAACAAAATATATTTCGTACTAGAAAAATGCGAATTACTTTATATAATTCGATTTACGAAAGACGATTTTAATTTACCGGTAATTATAAATAACCGCCTTATTATTAACCCGGTTTCGAAACCGAAAAATAATAACCGAATACCGGCATTACGTTAGCTCGGGGTATGGTTTAATCATAAATTTACCTTTAAGCGTTACGTAACGGAAAAGGCAGGTAAGGCCATAATATTAGCATAACATATTTACAATTTAGCAAATACTAAATATAGCCCATTAACGTTAGGATTCCGGATGGCAATAATTACGTACGTTATCTTTACGGTACTATACGGTAATAAGGCCTAATATAGGGGCAGAAAAAAGTTATCTAATAACCGGGCACATTTCCGAAAAAAAATGGTTAATGCCAAACTAGGCTGGCATATCGACGAAATGTAACGGGCATTAAATATAACGACAAAAGTTATAATCCCGGTATGGAAAACCACATTTATTACCGCAGTTTATAGAAACGCAGGCCTGCCAATAACGTAAGTAGCTTTCGACCAGGCCTTATATAAATTTTCCTACAAATTAAGTAACGTACCACACGGGCGAGCTGTACATACGGGCGAGCTGTATACTTTTTTCACCATTTTAACTATTTAACTTCAATTACTTATTTTTCAACAACCATAATATGGAACGACTTATAAAAGAAGCGAAAATGAATCTAGCCGTTTAGGCTAAAAAGCAAAATCCGAAACTTAGTTATAAAAAGCTTAGTTCTATTTATAACGTTTCATTTATTACCTTAGGAACGCGAATTAACGGCAAACCCGCCCGAGCCGATACTATTCCTAATTCGCGAAAACTAACGTTAATCGAAAAAAAATTAATTATCGAAAGAATCTTTAACTTAAATACGCGAACGTTTCCTGTCCGGCTTCAATATGTTAAAAATATGGCGAATTTGCTGCTTAGCCAGCGTACCGTAAAACGCGTCGGGATTAATTAGGCGTTAACTTTTGTACGACGGTAAAAAAAACTTAAGACGCGTTTAAATCAAAAGATTAATTATTAAAAAATATTATGCGAAGATCCAGAGGTATTTCGTAAATGGTTTAAGCTGGTTCAAGTTATAATCGTAAAATACGGCATCGCAAAAAAAGATATTTATAACTTCGATAAAACGGGCTTTTTAATAGGGCTTTTAATAGCATGTGGTATAATAATTATAAACGCCGAAAAACGTGAAAAACCTAAACAGGTACAATAAGGTAATCGGAAATGGGTTATAGTTATACAGGTTATTAATTCGCAAGGTTAGGTTATACCGTTATTTATTATTTTAGTAAGGAAAACTTACCTTATTTCCTAATATTACGATAACTTATTGTTAATCTATTAAAAAGTCGGTACCAGTTTTAATAGTTAGATAATTAACGAATTAGGTTTGGAATAAATTTAATATTTCGATAAATATATTCGGACGCGTACGAAAAAAACTAAACGTTTTCTTATTTTTAACGGCCACGAAAGTTACTATTCGATCGAATTCGAAGAATATTGCGCGAATAACGATATTATTACTTTTTGTATGCCCGCGTATTTTTCCCATCGGTTCCAACCTTTTAACCTATTTTGCTTTTCCGTTTTAAAACGCGCTTATTTGCTTTATATCGAAGGTTTAATGCGACGTTACCATACTTATATTACGAAAAAAGATTTCCTCGCCGGTTTTTACGACGCGTTTAAAGTTATTATGACGTTCGATAATATTAAATCCGGATTTGCAAAAGCTGGACTTGTTCTATTCGATCTTAATAACGTTTTTTCCGAATTGGACGTTCTTCCGGTTATGCTTATACCGACGGTTTCGCCGCTTACTTCCGCCGGTTCCATTCTTTTTTTTTCTGTAAAGACCCTTAAAAATATCCGTAAAGTAACAAGGTAAGGACGTTACTTATAAAAAAAGATCAGAAATTACCAGGGTAGCTCGCCGACAAAAATAATGAAATCGGTTAATCTTTTGATAAAAAGTAATCTGTTGCTTTTGTACGAAATAACTTTTCTTCGGGAAGAAATCGTCTAATTGCGCAAAACTAATTATCTTCTTAGCAAACGCCGAAGGATTAAAAATAAACGTTTTTAAAAAGGAGGAACATTTATTATATAAAAGGGACAAACTTTTCTGGCCGAAAAAAAAAGGGGTGGTAAAAAATTATAGCTAACAGCAATTAAGGGTAGTCGTCGTAAGAGGGTTAAAACGAAGGAACGGAAGTGTGGCGTTTACGGCAAGCCCGGATATAATGCGCGCATTTATAAAAAAGCTGTAGATACGTTTAACGACGGAGAATCCGATTAATTTGAATTAATTTATCGCGTTATGGTTATTTTATTTGGATTTGTTGTTATGGAATGCCAAAAAAGTGTACAGCTCGCCCGTGTGTACAGCTCGCCCGTGTGGTACGTTACAGTAAATAAATAACATTTATTAATTAAACGGATAAAACTAAATATTATTATCCGCGGGCGAAAAATAAGCGGGTAATAACGTCCTAAAATAAAAGTATAATACGTAATACGCCTGCTACCGCTAATCCAACGACCGCTTTTAATCTTACCTCAATACCCGCCGGAATCAAAAATAAAACCAATTAATAAACTTACGAAAAAAGAAAACAAAAACAAACGCTTTCTAGGCGTAATTAAAAAATTTACCCAAAAAAAAACATAATCGTTTATACGGACGGTTCCCAAAATAGCTTTTAAGTAGGATATAAATACGCTATTTATAAGGGTAATAAATTACTGGCGACGGGACGAAGAAAATTGCATCCGACTTTCATAATTTTCGATATTAAAATTATTAATACATAAAAAGGATTATAATATATATTTAATCCGTTATTAAATATATTAAGGTAATATATTTAAATATACCTAAATAATATTACGGTAATATAAGGTTTACGTATTACCGCGGCGCCGTTGTTGTAATAAGCTTATTTTAAATTTTACGTAATAATAAAAACCCGCGAAATCCGGGTAAAATAATACTTTAAATATTACGGCGTCCTCGGAAACGAATTAGCAAACGAATTAATTAAAGCCGGTTTAAAATTATACGAAATAAACGAAAATTATACGATTATTATTTCCGGGGTTAAATTAATAATTAAGTAATAAATAATAGCCCTTAAAAATATGATAAAATAACGTTAAAACGAAATTATTAAAACGTTACAAAAAATGGAAATTAAATTATTATATATATTACCCGGAAAAACTAAAAGTAATAATTAAACCAAAATTATATTATTTTTTAGCAGTTTAAACGGAATACGGTAATTTCGTATAATATTACCGGAAGCTTAAATACGACGACACGAAATTAAATTATTTTTACGGTAATAAAAAAATCCGAAATACTTAATACGTTACAAAAAAATAACTAAGGTATTTAAGATTTAACCGGAATTACCGCCTAAAAAATTATGCGGTTAAAAGGCGCGTAATTACTTACGAAACATAATAAAAAAGTTTATAATTTTCCGCAAGTTTATTAAGGTTACCGAATTTTATAATACCATTTATATACGATAACGTAAGATAATATTTAACGATAACAAAAAAGAAAAAAAGGAAAAAGGTAAAAATAAGGAAGTTATTTACTTATATTATTATTAATACCGTATTTAAGTACGAAAACTAAGGGCTTAACCGGGCCTTATTTTTACGGTTTCGGTTCGAAACTTAAAATATTAACCCAAAGGCTAGGGGTAAAATCATTTTTAACCAGCATAACGACATTGCTTTCCGATAGGCCGCGAGGGAGACATATTTAGAACCGCCTGTCGAAGGCGATACGCCCTAGGACGAGATTTGCTAGATGGGTTTTTGTATATAGAGTAAAATTACCTAGCCTAGCACGCCTAATATGCCCTAAGGGAGGCTCTGGGATAGCCGCGTTGCGGCAGTCCCCCCGGCGTTAAATACTACAACAACAACAACAACAACAACAACCCATTTTCGGATACTGCTCATACTTTCAGGTGGATGTATAACAGGTTCGTTACATTTATTTCGTGCTTATTTTTTCCTACGATTTGTTTAACTTCGTTTACTTATAAATATTATTTAGTTTTTTTCTAATTTTCTAGCTTTCTTTTTTTATATAAACTTAGGATTATTTTCTTTTATGATCGTTTATATATTTCCAATCCGCGCGCCTTTCGACTTTTAATTACTTTTATTTTATTATATTTTTATTATCTTTTTGTAATTATACCTCCTTACGATTAAATTAAGAAAATACGTAACCGCCGTTATGGCTCGCGTTTTTATAGCGCCGTTCGCGTCCCTACTGCGAACGTGTATCGCCATTATTTCGACAAAACCGAAAATACCTTCCGCTTTTATAAAGGGGTTTTTTTTTCGCTATTTCTTATAAGTTTAAATTTCCGGATTTCTTTACTTATATGGGCTACTTTTGGTAACTATAATACGTATAAACCTATAAATTAATTCGCCCTTTATACGGACCTATCTTACTAACGTTTCGGCCATTCTTAAATATCCTGTTATTATACCCTTTAACGTGTTCCGCTTTTAAGAGTTTATCGAATAATCAACCGGGTTGTTCGATTAACAGGACGACGACGACGGCAACCTTATTTAAGGTATAAATATTAACCAACGTATCCTTTTTGCCGCCGCTTAATAACGTTTTACGTAAGCCTTTTTCCGCTTGCTTTTTACCTACCGGGTAAAGTTTGGTTTAACTGGCAAGGTCGGTATTACGGCTATAAGTCGTCCTGCGTTCTTTTTTTCCGAGTTCGTTTCGTTAATTTTTATCGGGTTTAATTTGCTCGCAATAAGTACTAATCGGTAATTGCGAGTCGTCGCACTTTATTTTCCTTTTATTACGCGGCCCCGGCGCTTTTCGTTATAAGTATCTCCGATACTTCCGGTAATTTTGCTTCGTAACCAACGCAATTAACTTATCGCTAAAAAAATGACGTATCGGCGCCAAACGTTTACGCGTTTATTACTCGAGTATCGGGGCTTTTTTGCCTAGCTTACGGCTTACATAACCTTTTTACGCGAAATCGAAAAGGCCTTTCGCTATAATAACAAAAGCTTTAATTTTAATTCGGAAGGCTTTTAAGGTAATAAATAAGATTAAAAAATAATTGGTTTTAATAACGATATATACGATTTTACCACCTGATTCGGTTAAGTGTCGGGGCAGATTCGGGCTCCCATAGTATGGCCGATTAATAAAGCGCAGAATTATTAATTTCTTTTTTAAAAAATTACGTTTAACCCTTAATATTATAAAATTAAAATGGCGTAATTTCTGTAGTTATTTGTTAAGGTTTTATAATCTTTTTAAACTTATATCGTAAGCGATTCGTCGTTTTTTTTTTAAAAATAAGAAACCTTTTTATCTTTTCATTATCTTTGCCGCCGTTTATATTTATTAATAACTTTTTTCGCGTTTTTTATATTTTCGTTATTAACTTATTAATTATATTTTAAAAGTTATCTTGTTTATTTTATTTTATAATGTAACTACACTTAAAAAGTTTATTATCCGATAATGTTTTAACCTTTTATATCTTTTTCTAGTTCGGGTATTATTAACAAATAGTTCGTTTTAACCGTTTACGATTTTAGCAATTAAATTAAAAAAACCGAGATATAAACGGCTATATTATTAAGGAAAGGCCAGACGGTACGCCTAAAAACTAATTTCGCTAATAATACGGAATAACCTAATATATTTTAAAATTAACTTCTGGGATTTAACTTTTAAATTTTTCGTAAATAGCTTTATTATTTATTTTACCTTAAGGGCGAAAGTTTCGTACTTATTATTATAATACCTTTTATATATTTCGGTAACGTTGCGTTAGTATTCGCTTAATCCTTTTCGAAACTTTTTAAGTTTTTAAATTTTAGTATATATTATTAAAACCCCTTTTAAAATTTCTTACCTTTTAAAAAAACAACCTTAAATTCGGGTTTATATTTATCTAATATTTTATAACCAGTTTTTTTAGTAATATTATTTATTATAAAATTAATTACAAAAATACCTTAACTAATAACTGAAGTTAAATTGTCTGCTGGCTTTTTATAAAATAATAAATCTACCTTTTAAATGTTTAATTTATCCGTTCGGTTTAAGTATTAATTTAAAAATAAAACGCTTTTAAAAACCTTGGCTGAATTGTAATATAATAGCATAATCTTCCTTAAAATATACTAGTAAATATTAAGTTTAGTTAAAAACGAATCCCGTAAAGAATTTACAATAATATTCGATTTTTCGATAAAATAATTTAATAAATTTAATAATAATAATAATAATAATAACGTACCACACAAGCGAGTCGGACATACAAGCGAGTTGGACACTTTTCTAGGCATTTTAACCACCCATCTTTAATCATCCATTCCTTAACATTAACGTTATGGAACGTTTTACAAAGGAAATTAGGATAAACCTAGCTATCCAGGCGAAAGAAAAAGACCCGAAAATTAGTTTTAAACGCCTTGGTTTTATATATTACGTCGCCCTATTTACTTTAAAGAACCGATATACTGGCAAATCCTTCCGAGCTGATACTATTCCGAATTCGCGAAAGCAAACGCTAACCGAAAAAAAATCGATTGTTAAAAAAATCCTGAACTTAAATACGCGAACGTTTTTTATCTGGCTTTAATACGTTAAAGATATGGCGAATTTATTGCTGGCCTAGCGTATTACGCGATACGTCGGGATTAACTAGGCGTCGAACTTTGTTAAACGGTAAAAAAAACTTAAAACGCATTTAAATCGGAAAATTAATTATTAAAGGGTATTATATAAAAACCTAAAAATGTTTCGTAAATAATTTAAGCTTATTCGGATTACAATCGTAAAATACGGCATCGCAAAAAAGGATATTTATAACTTCGATAAAACGGATTTTTTAATAAGATTTTTAATAATATACGGTATGGTAATTACAAGTATTAAAAAACGTAAAAAACTTAAATAAACGTAATAAAGTAATCGGAAATAAATAACAATTATATAAGCTGTTAATTCGTAAAGTTAGGCTTTGCCGTTATTTATTATCATAACGGAAAAAAACCACTTTAGTTTTTAATATCGAAAATATTAATTACTACCCGATTAAAAGTTCGGTATAGGCCATAATAGTTAAATAATAAACGAATTAAGTTTAAAATAAATTTAACATTTCGATAAATATATACGAACGCGTACAAAAGGATTAAAACGTTTTTTTATCCTTAACGGTTACGATAATTATTATTCGATCGAATTCGAAAAATATTACGCGAACTATGGTATTATTACGCTTTATATACCTGCCTATTCCTTTTATCGGTTCCAATTTTTCGACGTATCCTGCTTTTTTATTTTAAAGCGCGCTTATTCGTTATATATCGAAAACTTAATGCGACGCTATTATACCTACATCGCGAAAGAAGATTTCTTCCTCGGCTTTTACGACGCGTTTAAAACTACCATAACGCCCGACAATATTAAATCTGGATTCGCGAAAGCTGGACTTATTCCATTCGATCCTAATAATGTTTTATCCGATTTGGAAATTTTTTTAATTATACCTATACTAACCGTTTCCCCGCTTACTTCTGCTAATTTTATTTCCCCGCCCGCGAAAATCCTTAAAAATATCCGTAAAGTAACAAAATAAGAACGTTATTTATAAAAAAGGATTAAAAATTATTAAGGTAATTTACTAACAAGAATAATTAAGTCGGCTGATCTTATAATAAAAGGTTACATGTTACTTTTATATAAAGCTACTTTTTTACGGGAAAAAAACGTTCAATTACGCGAAACTAACCATACTCTTAGCAAACGCCGTAAGACTAAAAACAAACGTCTCCAAAAAGGGGGAATACTTACTATACAAAAAGAACAAGTTCTTTTAGCCGAAAAGAAAGGGGGTGGTAAAAAAATACAGCTAACAGCGGATAAAGGTAATTATCGCAAAAGGGCTAAAACGAAGGAACGGAAGTGTAACGTTTACGGCAAGCCCGGATATAATACGCGTACTTATAAAAAGGATATAAAGGCGTCTAGCGATAAAAAATCCGATTAATTTGAATTAATTTGATATATTATGATTAATTAATTTGAATTTGTTGTCGTGGAATATGAAAAAGTGTCCGACTCGCTTATGTATCCGACTCGCTTATGTGGTACGTTAATAATAATAATAATAATAATAATAATAATAATAATAATAATAATAATAATAATAATAATAATAATAATAATAATAATAACGTCCCACACGTATGAGCGAGGGACACGTATAAGCGAGGCACTTTTTGGCGTTCCGTAACAACAAATTTAAATAACACAACCATAACATACTAAATCAATTCAAATTAATCGGATTCTTCGTCGCTAGACGTATCTACAGCTTCTTCACAAATGCGCGCATTATGTCCGGGCTTGCCGTAAACGCCACATTTCCGTTCCTTCGTTTTAACCCTCTTGCGACGATTACCTTCAGCCGCTGTTGGCTGCAATTTTTCACCACCCCTTTCTTTTTCGGCCAAAAGAACTTATCCTTCTTGTATAGTAAGTATTCCTCCTTCTTAAAGACGTTTGTTTTTAGTTCTCCGACATTTACTAAAAAGATAGTTGGTTTCGCGCAATTTGGCTATTTCTTCTTTAAGAAGAACGTTTTCGTACAAAAGTATCAAGTTACTTTTTGTCAAAAGATTAACCGATTCAACCAATTTTGTCGGCGAGCTTCCCTGGTAATTCCTAATCTTTTTCTGCAAATAACGCCCCCGTCTTTTTGTTTCTTGGATATTTCGAAAGGTCTTCGCGGGAAGGAAACGTATGGAACCGAAGGAAGTAAGCAGGGAGACGGTCGGCGTAGGTACAGCTGGAAGAATTTCTAATTCGGAAAGGACGTTATTAAGATCGAATGGAACAAGCCCAGCTTTTGCAAATCCAGCTTTGATATTATCGGACGTCATGGCAGCTTTAAACGCGTCGTAGAAACCGGCGAGAAAATCTTCTTTCGCAATATAGGTATGGTAACGTCGCATTAAACTTTCGATATAAAGCGAATAAGCGCGCTTTAAAACGGAAAAGCAAGATACGTTAAAAAGTTGGAACCGATAAGAAGAATAGGAAGGTATGCAAAGCGTAATAATGTCGTTATTCGCGCAGTATTCTTCGAATTCCATCGAATGGTAGCTTTCGTAGCCGTCGAGGATAAAAAGGCGTTTCGTTCCTTTCGTACGCGTTCGAATATGTTTATCGAAATGCTAAATCTATTTTAAACCTAATTCGTTCGTTATCCAGTTATTATAATTGGTCCTAACCTTTTAATTAGGTAGTAATAGGTTGTCGCGATACCAAAAACCAAAATAGGTTTTCCCCGCCAAAATAATAAATAGCGGTATAGCCCAACCTTGCGAATTAACAGCTTGTATAATTATAACCTATTCCCGATTACCTTATTACGCCTGTTTAGGTCTTTTACGTTTTTCGGCATTTGTAATTACCATACCACATACCATCAAAAGTCCCATTAAAAAGCCCGTTTCGTCGAAGTTGTAAATATCCTCTTTTATAATACCGTATTTTGCGATTATAACCCGAATAAGCTTAAACCATTTACGAAATACTTCTGGATTTTCGCATAATACCCTTTAATAATCGATTTTCCGATTTAAACGCGTTTTAAGTTTTTTTTGCCGTCGAACAAAGCTCGACGCCCAGTTAACTCCGACGCGTTCCGTAACGCGCTAAGCTAGCAGTATATTGGCCATATCTTCAACGTATTAAAGCCGGATAGGAAACGCTCGCGTATCTAAGTTAAGGATTCGGTCGACAATCGATTTTTCTTCGGTCGGCGTTAATTTCTATAAAGGAGGGATAATATCGGCTCGGGCGCGTTTACCGTTAGAACGGTATAACAAGGTAGAATATGGAACTTCATAAATAAAACTAAGTTTTCTGTAACTAAGTTTTGGGTTTCTTTTTTTAGCCTGAAAGGCTAGGTTCATTCTCGCTTCTTTTGTAAGGCGTTCCATAATGTTGGTATTGAGAAATGGACGATTGAAGATAGGTAGTTGGAATGGCTGAAAAAGTGCCTCGCTCATACGTGTCCCTCGCTCATACGTGTGAGACGTTAATAATAATAATAATAATAATAATAATAATAATAATAATAATTGTAAACAAAAGGTAATTTTCGTAAACGTGTTTATTATTATCAGGATAAGGTTAATTTTATAACCTTAATATTAAATTAAAGATAATCTAGTAATAAAATCCATAACTAATCTTTTTATTAATAATAAGAGTATAAGTAACGTTTATAATTCGTTATAAAGCCGGTAATATTTCGCCTTATTTCCGAAATAAATAATATAGTCCGTAACGTAATTTCGGATATCCTTCTTTAAGTCGGGTTAAAAATACGATTATTCGATCCGTTCCTAGGTTTTTTCCATTCCGAAATAACTAGCAAAAATGTTATCGTAATATAATTTTACGATCTGGTAATAGATAGTTTTTTCGCTTAAAATATATAATCGACCTTAATATTAAATTAGTTTTTCGCTACCGACATTTTATTAAGAATTTATAAAGGTATCGTAAACGAATCCTTATTAAACTTGATTATATTCGGGGTCCCGTTTTAAATTATGCGGATAAAATCGAAACACGTTTTTTAAGCGGGTAATTGATTACGGTCCTTTAGTTCCTTTACAGCTTCCGGTTAAATTAAGCCCTAGCTTACCATCCGCGCCTGTTTACGCGTAATTACTTAAGTTAAAACTTTACATTTTTCGGACTTTTTCTTCGTAAAAATAACGTTAATTAATACCTCCGGTTGGGAATATATTAGAGATAATTTAAAATTTGTTACTGTTACAGGAACAGGGGTTCCTGTCTCGAGGAGACCTACCTTTGTGGCCTAGTGCGAACCTGTCGCGGCTAAACTCCGGACAGAGAAGACTTGGCTTTCAAGGTGATCTGGTTAATCTGGATGATCTGGGAACTAGATTACATAGATTATATAGATCCACGATATACTCACTTTAAGGAATAAGGATATATATAACCCGGTTTCCTATGTAAATAGCACCTACTTAATTTCGCTTCTTAACTATTAATCTAAACTTTTAATTAAAGGTAATTATATCGTTTTTTAATTAAGGGAAAAATCTTTAAGTTTTTTTAACGAATAAAACTTTTAATAAATTATTTTTCGCCTTATTATTACCTATAAATTAACATTCCATTTCGGATATTATTTATATTTTTAGGTAAATATATAATAAGTTCGTTATATTTTAATAACTTTCTAATTAATAATTAACGAATAATTTTAAGCCTAATCGGGCATAAACTTTTTTGAACTTAATAAAAACGATATTATAAAGCGACGTTTAAAAGATAAATAATATACCCGATCCCCGTTATAAGTTAATAAAGGATTAATAACTAAATTAAATAATTTACCTTTTATCGAAAAGGTTTTTTAATTAATTAATAATATTATGCCTTTTATAACTAAAAATAAAGGAAATCCTTTTTTTTTCCAAACCCAGCAATTAACCCCGGTTTTAAAAGATATTATTAAGGTCCAAGGAGATTCGGAAAAAGAAAAAGAATTAAAGGTTTAAAAACCTTAAGGTTTAAAAAAAAAAAGTTTTCCCTTAAAAAAAAGATAAAGATTTTGTTACGTAAAATCCAAACCTTGGAAAAGGATAAAAAAAAACCCCCCAATTCCCTAAAAAAAGTATGGCTTAACTTACCCAAGGAATAAGGGAAAGAACCTTAATACCTTTATTGTTCGGCCTTAATCAGTACCGCGAAGCTATTATCTTACCTCCTAGCTATTACGGAATGCCGGAGATTAAGGGTTATAAGTTAATTACCTTAAAACCTTATAACGGAACTATAAATATAAAAGGATTTTTCGTTTAAATTAAAACTTACCTTAAGTTT
The DNA here is from genome assembly GCA_004154915.1 of Monosporascus ibericus. Taxonomy (NCBI): domain Eukaryota; kingdom Fungi; phylum Ascomycota; class Sordariomycetes; order Xylariales; genus Monosporascus; species Monosporascus ibericus. The sequence continues at coordinate 36,149 of QJNU01000086.1, forward strand.
TATTAAAATTCCTTAACGGAAGATTATTAAAAGATAATGGCCATTTTTTAATTATTTGTTGGACGAGTTTTTTTATAGTTCGAACTTATTTTAAAGGATTATTTGGAAAATTACTTTAAGAAATCCTTAAATATTACCAATTATATTTTTAACGATTACCGTTATTTCGAAAACCGAATACGAGTTATATTTAAAGATTTAAATAAGGAATAATATACGGTAAAGCAGCTATACCTTCTTTATTAAACTAAGTCGGCCGTAAAATATACGACGGAATTTAACCGTTTAACCGCGATTTTTAATTTACCTAAAAACGCGTTATTTTATCCTTTTTACGACGGCTTAAAATTTTAAATTAAGGACGAAATATATATGGTACCTAAAATAGGATTTTTTGAGGAGTATACCGATAAAGTAATTATCGTTAACCGACGTATTTTTAATTAGTATTTCGAAAAGAAAGGAATTAATAAATAAAATAATGATAAAGGTTTTAATAACCAAATTAAGAAGGATAAAGGCAAACCTTAAAAAAAAGTAAGTATTGTTTCGAAGGAGCTTTAGAAAGATAAGTTTAATATAAAATATTTTAATTATAATAAAAAGGGACATTTTAAAAGCGAGTATCGTTTTTCTGCTAAAAGGAATTTCAAAAAGGGAGGGATTCCTTAACTCCAAAAGAAAGCTAAAGCGGTTAAATAAGAAACTGATAGTAAGGTAAAAGAGGAAGAGAAAGAAGTTAGTTCGATTTCCTTCCAGCCAGAATTTATTATTGCTATTACCATTTAAATCCAAAATAATATCCTAAAGTACGAGGATTGCCTTATTTGCCAGGACTTTAAGGCTAAAGCTTGTAAGTATTATCCCGGACAGATAGTTTCCAGGATAGCCATAAAGCTAGGATGCTTTTGCCACCTTAATAAATTTTAATGTAAGATATATAACGAAAATGGTTAGTTCCGACCCGATGCTAGTAACCATAAATAGTTGTTCCCGGAGCTTTGTGAGCTTTCCGAATGTACGGTATATACCAGATCCCGAGGAAATCAGCATGAGTTGTTGTATTTTACCGCTTGTTACGTTAACAACTGTCTCGTATATTTTAAAGCTAAAGAAGATAACGATTTTTGGCCTGGATGGAACGAAGAGATATTTACCGAACTAGATGATGAATGTAAATATATAGAAACTTCCTGATGGCTAGAATACCCTAGATTTTATTACTTACATCCCGAATCGGAACAGAGCCAAAAAGTCATACCGTAAGGATGTTTATGTTATTTTCCGATGCTTTATATTTAATACGAACTCCTAGATATGGGAATACCTTTTTCGGAGGTTTATATTTTTAATTTGATAATTTGAAAGATATAAGGTTAAAGATCGAGCCCGAAAAGAATAGTTACTTTTAAATGCAAATATGGTAAGAAAATATGGTTTAAATATAAAAACGATTAATGCACTAAATACGCCGTTCGAAAGGTACGCGAATGGAGACTTTTTTAAATTGGATATTATCAGAAGTTAAAAAATGTTAAAGGTTTTCGAAAGTAAGGTATCGAAAAGCCCTAATTTATAAAACCTTATACGAAGCGGTAAAGGGATTACGCAACCAAATTAAAATTCCATTTTAATATAAGAATAGCATACTTAAAGCCATGATCGACTTAGAAGCTTAAGGCAATTTTATCTTTCCCGCGGTAACAGAAAAACATTAAGTTCCTTAGAAATATAAGCTAAAGTTTTATAAGTTACGAATAATGGACGGAAGTTTATTTAAGTATAAAAATGGATAAGTTTTTCGAAAAGCGGAAAAACTTCCCGTTTAGATTTAAAAATATCAAAAACAAATTTTGTTAGATATTGCCGATATTTCCGGATATGATATTATTTTGGGAATGCTATGGCTTAGGACTAATAATTTACATATTAACTAGAAATATTAAATACTTTCCTAGGAAAATAATAAGAAACTTCCCAAAAGGGATAAGCAGGAAATTTGCTATGTTATCAGAGAAATGCAAGTGCCAAATTAAGCCGGAACAGTACCACCTAAGTATCGAGGATTTAAAAGATTATTTAAGGATAAAAAAGATTACAAATTGCCACCATACGGTTAGTAGGATCATCGGATACCTATTAAGGAAGAATATTATCCTAAACTTTATAAAACTTACCATATAAACCTTAAAAAATTAAAAGCTTTATAAAAAACCATTTAACTTAATCTAAAAAAAAGATATATTTAATTTTTTGACTTTTTTACTAAATACTTTATCCTTATGGTACTAAAAACTAAAAACGGAAAGCAAAAGATTAACGAAAACGGAGATCTGGTTTTTAGAAGAGTTATCGATTATAAACAACTTAACGATATCATAATTAAAAATGGATACCTTTTAATCTTTATAAATATATTAAAAGAAAACGCTAATAAAGCTAAGTGGTTTATTATACTTGATTTTCGAGACGGTTACTACCGTATTAAAATGGCCTAAGGAAAAAAATGGAAAACGGCATTCAGAACCATATACGGGCTTTACGAATACCGAATAATACCTATAGGATTTATTAATACTCCCGCCAGTTTCCAACGCCTGGTAATAACCATCTTACGGAAATATCTAGATAAGTTTGTATTCGTCTACCTCGACGACATTCTTATCTACTCCGAAACCCTGGAAAAGTACAAAAAACATATGGTTCAAATACTCAGAACCTTGGATAAGGTAAACATTAGAGTTAACCTAGCCAAAAGCGTATGGTACATACAGAAACTAGACTTTCTGGGATATATACTTACCCCCGGCCAAATTTAAATTCAACGTTCTAAAATAAAAGTAATCAAAAATTAGCCCATCCTTAATAAGGCGACCGTTACCAACATCCGGCAGATCTTAGGATTTATGGGATACGTACGAGGCCTAATTAAAGAATACGGAGATATAGTTAGATTATTAACGAAACTTATTACCAAAAAGTACGTTAGTAAGGAATTTGAGTTCCTAAAAAATACAAAAAGAGCATTTCAGACTTTAAAGGATGTAATCACTAGTAAACCTATAATAAGACTACTTAACGCAGACAAGAAAAAGCGCCTAAAGACAGACGCCTTGGATTATGCACTAGGTGCCATCCTAAAACAACTAAAGGATAACGACAAATAGTACCCAGTAACCTATTACTTAAAGGCACTCCGAGATGCAAAACTTAGATATTTAATTTACGATAAGGAATTATTAACAATTATCAACGCTTTTAAGGAATAAAAGCCTTTCCTTAGCGGAATTAAAGAACTTTTTAATATTTATTCCGATCACAAAAATCTTACTTAATTTATAAAGGCATAAAAACTAAATAAACGACATAAAACTTGGATAAATTTTTATTAAAATTTAACTTTAAAAGATATTATATTAAGGAAAAAAAAAGAACATCCAAGAGGATATTCTTAATCGTAAAGGCGATTATAATCCTAAGGTTTTTAAAAAGAATATGTAAATGCTACAGTATAACCAAAACGATATTATATAATTATGTAAAATTTTAAAAAAACTAACCCCTAAACTTTTAATACAATTTCGAAATTCTTATAACATAAATAAAAAGAAAGAAATTTAGCAGCTAAAAGAATAACCAAGAAATTAGCTGTTATATTATGGCAAAATTTATGTTCCCAGGAATCAATAGGAACAATTCGTAAGGGAATTTTACGAAAACCTACTACATAAATATTAAGAAATTTTCAAAACCACCCGACGGTTACAAAAAAAGTACAACTTCCCAGAATTACGCCGGGTAATCAAAAAAGTTATCAAAAATTACAACATTTATAACAAAGCCAAGGCAGCACGCCATAAGCCCTATAGGCTGTTACAACTTACTAACATTCCTAATAAGGTATAGAACATTATAGCTTGGAACTTTATTACCAGCCTTCCTCCATTTAAGGACCTAATTATTAAAGTCGAATACGACGGAATCTGGGTAATCATTAATAGATTTACCAAATATAGGTACTTTTTACCTTTTAAAGAAACTGCAACGACAAAATAATTAACTTATGCGTTTATTTAATACTACTTCGACAAATACGAAATACTAAAAAAGATTATTTTTAATTAAGATAAACTTCTTATATCTAAATTTAGCACCAACTTTTTTAAATAAATAAATACTAAGCTTAAGTTCTTAATAGTTTATTACCTATAAACAGACGGTTAAACGGAACGATTAAATTAAACCTTGGAATAATACCTCCGAAGCTATATTAACTACCAGCAAAATAATTAGGTAAAGCTGTTATTATTGGCACAAATAGCCTATAATATGTTTACCAGCAAAGATATAGGCATATCCCCCCATACAGCTGTATACGGATATAAGGCAGTAACCTAACGACCAGAACAACCGGCATATAAAGCTCCTATAATTATCACCATAACTTCCAGGGCAGAAATAATAATAACGAAAATCAAGACGATATAATCCCGCTTACGAACCGAATTGCGTTTTCTCTAGTAAAGAATAACCCGGTATTACAACAAAAAGAAAATTAAAAGATTAATTTTAACGAAAGGAAATAAGGTTTACTTATTACGTTAAAGATAAAACGTAACAACGAACATTTTACAAATTAAAACCAAAAAACCTAACGACAAATTTAATTTTAAAAAACTTAATTTATTTAAGATTAACAAAGTTATTTCTAAAATTAACTACCGATTATTATTACCTAAAACAAGAAAAATACATCCCATTTTTTATATTTCCTTACTTAAACCAGCATCTAAAAACGCCCCGCTAAAAACAAATCTAAAAATTAAAAAAGACGATAATAAATACGAAATCGAACAAATACTGGACTTCAGAATAATCAAAAACAAAATTTAATACCTAATTAAATAAGAAGGATACTCATACGAAAAAAATACTTAAAAACTACTTAACCACCTAACCAATATAATGGACCTGGTTAAGACGTTCCACCGGCAGAATCCTGACCGACTATTTCCAACGCGGCCAAAATCGCAGGCAACAAAGGTCCCCCGCTTAAATCTAAACCCGCAACGTTTTAATCGAAAAAAGTAAACGCTTCCGCCATAACGTCTATCTCGGAAGCAAGCTGCGCCTGCTTTACTTCCACCTGTCGCCGTTCTTCTTTTATTCTTTCTCGTTTTTCTAATTAATCCAATTCTAAACCTTCCTTTAATATCTTTAACGTTCTCTTTTTAAAAGGATCCTATTAAAAGCGTAACCGCCTTAATCTTCCAACAAGTTCTCGCAATTTCTCATTTTATTAACGCCGCAATTCGATTAACCTCTTTTCTACCGCCTTTTATTCCTTTTTTGCAAACTTCTAAAACGCTAAAAAATCGTCCTTAATCTTACGCTACTTTCGTAATAAACGCTGCCGACGAACATAACAACCACAATTTACGTACTCGGATACGTTATAATAATCGGTCGCTTTTAATTAAATATAATTAGAACAAGGAAAAACTTTAATACTAAATTTCTTAATTAAATTAGCGCGAATATTACGGGAATTACGTTAATTTAAACGAAGCTTTTTCTTTTCTTTCCGAATGCGACCTGTCATAATAAAGTTAGTTAAACAAACTTAAAAACTTTCCAACATAATAAGATGGCCAACCTGCGGTTCTTATCTTTAAGAAAAAGATTCTTAAAAAAGGAAAATAATATTACAGGAACAGGGGTTCCTATTTCGAGGAGATTTACCTTTATAGCCTAGTGCGAACCTGTCGCGGCTAAATTCCGGACAGGGAAGACTTGGCTTTTAAGGTGATCTAGTTGATCTGGATGATCTGGGAACTAAATCACATAGATCATACAGATTTACGACATACTCACTTTAAGGAATAAGGATATATATAACCCGGTTTCCCATATAAATAGCACCTACTTAGTTTCGCTCTTTAGCTATCAATCTAAGCTTTTAACTAAAGGCAACTGTACCGTTTTCTAATTAAGGAAAGAGTCTTTAAATCTTTTTAGCGAACAAAACCCTTAGTAAATCATTCCTCGCCTTATTATTACCTGCAAATCAAGACCCCATTTCGGATACTGCTTATACTTCCAGGTGGATGTATGACAGGTTCGTTACAGTTACTAACTTCTTTTCGAACGTAGGTAATAATATTAAGTTATCCGCTTTTTTCATATAATTAAGGCGTTTCGAAGTTAAATTAATTAGGTTTCGTTTTCCGGGTTAATATTTATTTATAAAATTAAAGGGCGTAAGTAATATATATTACCGCATTTATTTGCGTTAAGTTTTGAAATGCCTATAAAGTTTCGCAAATTAACGTAGTGTAACTTAACTTTACGGTATATTTACTACCTTAAAGCTAATAACGTTAATATCTCAAGGACTTTACGATGCCGATTATTTTTTGGTCGGGTATTCCGTAATTTACCTTTATATCGGTAAACTTTCGCAATTAAAACGCGATCGGGTATTACCTTTTAAAATTCTTTTTTTTATAATAAAGTTCTAGATATAATATATTTCGAAGCGTCGGTTTTTATTAATAGTTGCTTTTCGGACTTCAAATATATGAAGAAAAGTGCCTTATTAAATATAGACATAAGCCGTTTAAAAGCCTTTTTTCGCTGGTTTATTTAAGAAGTTTCGTTTTAAAAATCTTAATATATACTTTTTTAAGTAACAATTAAAAAAAGGTATAATTCGTAAAAACCGTTTAATAAAACGGCGGTAAAAATTGGAAAACCTAATAAATTATTATATAACATAAATAAATTCGAATTCCGGCTATTCCTAGATGATCTTTACCTTAACCGGGCTTATAGAAATTTCGTCTTATAAAATCACGTATTTAAGGAATTCGATAAAGGATTAATAAAACTGATATTTAAAAGGTTTAACGTAAAGGTTTGCATTTTAAAGTCGTTTGATAATTTTCTATCAGTATTTCGTATTAGATTCCTTATTTATTTAAAAAATTAATATGTTATTAAGATAAACGATATAAAAGAGATCTAGGATACCTTAAAAGGTTTAATAAATATAACTAAAAAAGGTAACAAATATATTAATTAACTTTATAAATAAGATTAAGACTTTATAATATTTATTTCGCGTACGGAATGCGGTTTTTTATTCGTCGCCTTTGTTAATACGAATTCGATAATAAATATTTTTAAAATTAATTTTGAAAAAAGTTTTTGCTTTTACGATATAATTTAATAATTCCGAAATAAAACGAAATGTATGGCAATTCTGAACCGTTACTTTATTAAATCCGCGGTAATTTAAGTATAAACGTAACTTTCCGTCCTTTTTTAATGTAAAAAAATAAAAGTTTTAATAAAATTAATTAATTACTTAATTTTACTATAAGCTTTTATCTAGTCGAAATAAGCTTTTAACTTTTATAATTCGTTATAAGCTAAAAGGTATATGGAAAAATAAGAAGGTTTAATACTAAGCATAAGGTTAATCGTATGGTTAACCTTTTATCGATTAGATAAAATGTTTGCGTTATTAGTATTAAAAAAGGTTACATAATTTCGGGTAGTTTCAAAAAGATTTTTAATGGTGATAAGTTTGGCAGCTATACTATCCTCGGGTTCTTCTTTAATGTATATCGATTTAAATAAGGTAATAATGACATAATAAGCCGTTCGACTTCTGCAGGCTTTCGTAAAAGCCTTTTAAAAAAAATAATTCGAAAAATGATATATAAATGCCGTAATATTATTAATTCCTGGCCGGGTTAAATATGATACCTTATTTTATTTATATTACTTAGAATAATAATATAAGGCCTCCGTCTTTTTAAAGTTACGGTTTATAGTAATATAAAAACGGTTAATTTAATAAATTATTTTTTTATTCCGAAAGACAAACTTAACTTTATAAAGTTTATATTTAAAAATAGATACGTTTTTAAGTATATCTAAATTAATAACTCGGTAAAAAGCTTACGTTAACTTATATTTTATAATAAAACTATAATTAATTAAATTAACTATAACATAAAAATCTAAGTTAACGAAAGTATATATAAGGCTTTTCTTTTTTAATAAGGTAATAACCGTATATAGGGCACGAAAGACGCGTAAAATAAGGATAAAAGGAAGAAGATTAAGCTTAAATCCAATCGTTGTATTTAAGCCCTTAGCCCGTTTTCCGGTTAGAACTTTTTAGGTAATAATGTTGGATATATTCTATCTTTCCGTATTTAAAGTAAGTAATGTCGTTACATAAGTTAAAAGGTCGTTTTTATTAATCGTCTGGTTTCGGAACCTTATTATTAGTATAGTTATTGCGAAACTAGGTAAAATTTAAATTCTTTCGGCCTTTTTAAAATCCTCGGTGTTTTTTTGGGCTTTTACGGCCCTTTCGAATAGGGGTAAGAGAGGAATTTCGTTGGCATTTCGTATCAGTTTTATTAATAAGACGGTTTTGCTTAGCGTTTAGGTTTTCTCTGTTTTTCTTTCGCTAGCGCTTTCGGCTGATTGCTGGATTTTAGTCCCTTTTCTTAGTGCTGGTCAGGAATTCCTAGCGGCGAATAGTTAGGTTTACCATGTTATTTCATTTTCAAGGTAGGTAATTTACATATTCCATAATATCTTACCTAAAAGAAAAAGAATAACTTAACGTAAAAGAATTTTGCCCGATTCTTTTCCGATTTCTGCGTAATTTATTAATTTTCTAAACCTATAAGATAAAAATTCAACTTTCGGAAATTTTGACTTAATTATTAACGTATGTCTTTTAGGTTATTTGTTAGCTTAACTTTTAGGTTTTCTAATAATCGGATATAAATTTTAGACCATATCTTAAATATTTCTTAATTATAAGTTAAGCAAGTCCGTTTATCGGTGGTCGCAAACTTAATTCGTATATTAAAAAGTCTTTTATAATTTTGTTTCATTTTGCTTCGTACGAATAAGATTTTAGCGTATCCTTTACGGAATTTATGCGGAAAGCATTCGAAAATTAATTCGCATTCCTTAATCTAAAACTTTTATGTAATATAATAAAATCGGAAAAACAATTTATTATAGTCGAATTAAATATGCTTTCTTAAGTCCGCATTTCGTCCGAACCTAAAATCGTCCCAACTCCCTTTTTTATTCGGGAAAAACCTATTAAAATTGCTTTCTAGGTTAAATAGTTTATCCGAATCGTAAGGTAAAAGATAATCCTTTTAACGAAAATATTGTTTCCCTTCTAAGGTTTTTAATAAGCGGGTAACTCTTTTTAGCAAAACGGATAGTTCAAGGCGTTTATATTGATATTACTTTATTCTTTCGTTATAGCGCTTTTTTTATTGTTATACTTAGTAGCAGGGTTTTTTAGGCCTTTAATTTTCGAAGGGTGTAGGCTAAACTGGGTTAGCTCCTGGATAAAGATCCGGCAGGGTATCGTTCGAGCTTCGTTAAGATTTTTTACGACTTTTATCAAAAGCTCTATAAGGATTTCTCGAATGGCCTTAAGTAATAATTTCGACCATTTTGTTGCTAGGGAAATATATCTTTAAAAATAGCAAATGGCATAATTAATATAATTAGGGTTATAGGTGATTTCAGAGTAAAAGAGTTTAAATTATTACGGTAACGGCTTTAATTCAGGTAAAACCAGTTTTTTCCTATGTGGTAGGGTTAGGATAGAACGGACTCTTATCCCTTTACCTAGATAGATAAGGGCCGAAGGCCTTTATATGGTATGAAAGCTGTAGTACACCAGAGGAGAGAACATAAGTGGTGTAGGGGTGCTAGGCCAGTAGGCCTGCATGTGACAACAAGCTTAAAGTTTAGTTTTCGGCAATATACCATAAAAATAATTTACGGGCCGAAACTAAGAATCCCGGGATTTTTGCCACGCTATCACAAAAATCACCTTCCGAATCGGGAATAACATTAACTCTTAAGGTAGACTTTTCACTAAAAGAACTTATAAATAACCAAAAATATCCTTGTCTTATTACGATAAATTAGACACATAAATGGGAACCTTTCGAATGAGCTTTTTTGCGTTTAGCGATTACGGGAGTAACTATTTAGAAAATTACCTACCTTAATTAAAATTTTTAAAAGGAAATCCGCCAACGTTTTAAGCTTAATAAGTAAAAAAGGTTTCGTAAAAGGCTTATAAAGCTCCTTAAATAAGAAGAAATTTATTCGGAATTTTATAAAACGATTAACGCTTAATAATAACGGCGGTAATAATATATAATTCGATAATATTATTATAACGTTTATTAATTCTTACATTTTAAAAGCTTTTAATTTTATTTTAAGGATTTATATTACTCTTTATTGCGGTAAATACTCTTTATTTTAATTTATATTAATTGATAACTATAAGGCAAAATATTTAGTAAATACCAAAAATCTGCTTGTTTTTGATATCTTTATATTTAACTTTATAAGGCAGATAGTACAAACGGGATTTTTCTTATTATTAATTGACGGTAACGTATAACACAAGCGAGCTGCGCGCACAAGCGAGCTGCGCGTTTTTTCTAACTTTCTTACAATTCAACTTTAAGTATTTATTTTTCAACACCACTATCATGGAACGGCTTACAAAAGAAGCCAGAATGAACTTAGCCGTTCAGGCTAAAAAGAATAACCCCAAACTTTCTTATACCAAACTTGGTTCTATATATACGGTTCCAGCTTTTACTTTAAGAACCCGAATTAACGGTAAACCTACGCGATGCGATACCGTTCCCAATTCGCGAAAACTGACGCCGACCGAAAAGAAATCGATTATCGAAAGAATCCTTAACTTAAATACGTAAGCGTTTCCTATCCGGCTTTAATACGTTAAAGATATGGCGAATCTACTGCTGGCCCAGCGCGTTACGTTACGTATCGGGATTAACTGGGCGTCGAATTTTGTTAAACGGCAAAAAAAACTTAAAACGCGTCTAAATCGGAAAATCGATTATCAAAAGGTATTATGCGAAGATCCAAAGGTATTTCGTAAATGGTTTAAGTTTATTCGGGTTACAATCGTAAAATACGGTATCGTAAAAGAAGATATTTATAACTTTGACGAGACGGGCTTCTTAATAAGGTTTCTTATGGCATCGGGCATAGTAATTATAAGTATTGAAAGACGTAAAAAACCTAAACAGGCTTAACAAAGTAATCGGGAATAAGTAACAGTTATACAAGCTGTTAATTCGTAAGGTTAAGCTTTACCGCCATTTATCATCATAACGGGGAAAAACCACCTTAATTCCTGATATCGAGAATACCTATTATTACCCGATTAAAAGCTCGGTATAAGCCATAATAGCTGGACAACAAACGAATTAGGTCTAAAATGGATTTAGTACTTCGACAAATATACCCGAACGCGTACGAAAGGATCGAAGCGTTTCCTTATCCTTAACGGCCACGAAAGCCATTATTTAATAAAATTCGAAGAATATTACGCGAATAACGGCATTGTTACTTTTTGCATACCTGCGTATTCCTCCTATCGGCTCCAACCTTTTAACGTATCCTGCTTTTCTGTTTTAAAACGCGCTTATTCGTTATATATCGAGAATTTAATACGACGTTACCATACCTACATTACGAAAAAAGACTTCCTTTTCGGCTTTTACGACGCGTTTAAAATTACCATAACGTCCGATAACATCAAATCCGGATTTGCAAAAGCCGGACTTATTCCATTCGATCCTAATAACGTCCTATCCGACTTAGAAATTCCTCTAGTTGTACCTATACCAACCGTCTCGCCGTTTACCTCCGCTGGTTCTAATCTTTCGCCTTTTGCGAAAACCCTTACAAATATCCGTAAAATAACAAAATAAAGATATTATTTGCAAAGAAAGATTAAAAATTATCAGGGTAGCTCGCCGACAAAAATCGTTAAATCGGTTAATCTGTTAGCCAAAAGTTACCTAATACTTTGGCATAAAGTTATTCTCCTGGAACAAGAAGCTACCTAATTACGCGAAACTAACCACACCCTTAGCAAACGCCGCAGGACTAAAAATAAACGTCTTCAAAAAGGAGGAACACTTACTATATAAAAAGGATAAACTCTTTTAGCCAAAAAAGAAGGGGGTGGTAAAAAAATGCAGCCAATAACGGCTGAAGGTAATCGTCGCAAAAGGATTAAGACAAAGGAACGGAAGTGTGGCGTCTACGGCAAGCCCGGACATAATGCGCGTACTTGTGAAGAAGTTGTAGATACGACTAGCAAAAAAAAATCCGATTAATTTGAACTAATTGAATATGTTGTGGTTAAGTTATTTGGATTGATTATTGCGAAATGCAAAAATCCGCGCAGCTCGCTTGTGCGCGCAGCTCGCTTGTGTCATACGTTATAGGAAAAAGGGTGATTAAGGAAATATTATTAAAAACTTTTAAAAAGTTATAACGTAACTTTATCTTTAAAAACGTAATAATAATAAAACATTTTTACGTTATTATTATTTCGGAGGTTTTACTAAAAAAAGCCGGGATTTAATATTATAGTTTAAACTATTTTTTTAAAAAGGAAGAAATTAATAAAAACGTTATTTCTACGAAGTTTACTTAAGTACATAATTTAGTTTTCTTTAAATATAAGCCGTTTTACTTTTATTCGAATAACCTATTAATAATTCCGTAAAGCCCGGTAAGTATTTTAATGCTTTCGGGGATCAGTAAAAAAAAGAAGGAATGTCGTAAAAGCGATTAAGAGATCCTTTACGCTTTCGCAAAGAAAGAAAGAAATTTTAATATTTTAAGTTTATGTATGTAATACTTAAAACGTTAAGAACGTTATTATCGAAAAAACGAAACGTTTGGAATATAAAAGTTATACTTGTACGTACGCTTCCGAAGTGATCTTAAGACGTTTGCCCGAAAGCCGAGCTCCCAGATCCTTTTGGCGTATTATATAGGATTATTTCGACTATCCTATAAGGTTCGATAGCTTTAAATAACTCTTAATAATTAAAACCGAATATAATAGGAAGCTTTTCGCCTTCTTAATAGCCGATCGTTTAAGAGCAACGACGTTTCGTTTTACTAAAGATTTCGAATATTAAGTACGTGGATAATATAGGTTTCCTATCTGTAAAATTAAATAGGATAATGATATTAAGATAATCGTAATAAACGGACTTACGAATTATTAAATATAATATATCAAAAAAATCGAACTTAAAAGGGCTCCCTTACATAGTAAAGAATTTATAAAAATAGGTAAATAAGTAGGTTAAAAATTAATTAACAAAGTTTTTCGAATAAGATTAAAAACGAACTTCTTTAAAAAACGTTTAGCTTAAAATAATAAAACTTATAGCATAATTATATAAAATAAACCCGAATTACGCGTACGGTTTGCTGTTCTTTAATAAAATATTCGTACATTAATTTAAATAGTATTTCCATTAATATAATCCCGTTATTATAAACACGATTATTGTAAACCTTTAACGTAATTTGTCCGGGATTTTCGCATATGACGTACAATGTTTTCGTTAACAAAAAATCGAAAAGTTAAAAAGAAACGAACAGTTAAAGTGAAACCGAAAACTTATATCGCTTGTTTAATAAAATACCGAATTTTTAATATCTACTAAATATGGGTACCCGAATTCCGTACGGTTATTATTACCGGTAACGTTTAGTTTAATAAAAACATTTTTTACTAACCAAAAAAAGTAAAAAAAAACGTTCGTTTTAATTATAAGCCAGAAACTCGTAAAAAACCTGTGAATCTTTTAAGACTTTTTTAAAAATATTTAATTTTTAATATAATTAACGCGTAAAACGGCCTGTATAATAATTACAGCACTTTAAAAACCGTAAAAAGCTTTACTCCTAAGTTTAAAAACGTGACGGATAACTAACTGGAAGATTAAAATTCGGGGATAAGAGAGCTTATGAGCAAAGTTAAATTTAATCGTAAACTTTTAACCCTTAAAAATACTTCTAATCCGGAAAGTAAAGTTTAAAGAAACGTTTAAAAACAGCAAGCTCTAACCGTTAACTGAAAGCATTAAACCTGCGAAATTTTCATAAGTTATTCGCAAAAAAGATAGTATAAAAAAACCTCCCGGGAAATATACTTAACGGGGCCTATAAATAAATTAGCTTATTTACCTTTATCTGGAATTAAGCTTGGGACTTTAATAAGTAAGGAAAGGACCGGTAATTAAAAATGCCTTATCCCCCGGATTCGTAAATCCAAAAAAGTAAAAAGAAAATAACTATAAATATTTACTCGCAAAAATAAAAGATTACGAAAGCGGAAAAACCCGAATAATGTTATAAACGGTAACGCTTACTCGGTAAATGTTATCATAATTTTTAGAAGTAATAAAATATGCTTAACCTTAGATGAAAACTGGAAAGACATTATTTACTTATTTTCGCTATTATAATATATAATATAATAAAAGGATAAAAGATTATATACCTTCCATATAATAATTACGATAAAGGCGTTATAAAAGTAAGCTAAACGGTTAAAAGTTATATTAAGCAGACTTAAAATTCATAAATATTAATTAAAAGTTAAGCCGTTAAAATATTAAAAGGATTTCGAAAAATACCTTTTAAGTAACGTTTTAAGGAAAATGTCAAAAAAGAAAGCGAGGCCTTTAAGGAACGCAGGATATAAAAAGAAATACCGATTATATAAACTAAGTCCAAGCTGATGCTATTAAAATAGGTATTTATATATAAGTTTGACGAAAATGGTTAGTTAAAACGTTATAAATTACGTATTTATATACGTGGCGATTACCAGAAATTTAATTTGATTATTAGTACGTACATTGCCATGCTTATAGCTAGGTTTTTTAAAACCGTTATGATTATAGTTACTAAACAAGATCTGAAAGTTCGTTAATACGACGTAATAATAGTTTTTTTAAACGCTTTCCGTAAAGGATAACTTATTATAACTTACGCTTTCCCGGAAGGTTTTAAGAAAAGCGATATATGTACGGAATTCGAGAAAGTTCGCTATGGGGTTAAAAATTCGCTTTTATTATGGTATCGAGAATTTTCAGTTATTTTATAAATATTAAGATTTATTTTATCCCTAAAAAAGCCGTATTTATTTATAACGAATAACGTACTGTCGTTTTTATGTTTTTCGTAAATAATTTATTACTTTTTTATTACTAAAATATTAATCCCAAATTAATAAATTAATTTGTAACTTGAAAGGAACGTACGAAGTTAAGGAATAAGGTAAAATAAACTAATTTGTAAGTATTTAAGTAATTCGCGATAAATTAAAAAAGTAACTTATCTTAATTTATAGTTCTTATATTAAAAAGATCCTAATTCGTTTCAGGTTAATAAAGAATGCTTTTATATTAATAAACTTTCTAAAAAATTAAAAAGTTTACTTTTAATAACGGAATAACTTTAAAAACTAGATTAAAGGTTGCTAAAATCGTATAGGATATATTTTATATATTATAATAATAATCCGCCTAATCGTAACCTTTCTTATATTTTTAGTATTAAAGTTATTAATAAAATAATTCGTTACTTATTTTAAATATATTTTTTTGCGATCGTATACGGGAATATAAACGGGAAAATTTAAGTTTTATTAATTGTAAGAAACGCGTTATTCGTTAATAATCTTAAAATATGATATAATCTTTTTAAGGTTATTGTTATGGTTCACGGCTGCCGTGACAGCTCCAGTATATATGCAGCTGTAAGCACCAGAATGATTGACACAATTGCAATCATTCCGCTAATCTTTTGTGCCCCTGGCGTTGCGGTATGGTGCAACCGTAATAGTTATATAATAATTTCTTTCGGAAAATTAATTATATGAAAAATAATTTATTTAGTAATAATAATAACCTTTATAATCAAAGTTAAATTATTTACGTTAAAATATACTGTTATAAAAGTTATAACTTTTAAACGTTTATTTTAAAATTTAAAGTTAAATTTAAAGTAAACTTAAAAAGTCTTTTATAATAACTAGTAAATAATTAAATTAATAATAAGCGAAAACGAAAAAGTTATTATTGGGTTACGTTACGTAAATACGCAAAATATATAATTCCGTTAAAAGTAAAATCGGGAATTATTTAACAGAACTTATTTATTTATAACGTTAATACATGTTAACGATTTAATTAAACCTTTTTTTTAAATAGAAATTTACATACTTTAAGTTATTTTTTAACTTGCAGGATTTACGACAAATATATTTAAAAGATCGTAAGCATATAACGGATTACTAAAATTTTATTAGGCCTAAAGCCTCCGGGGCGAACCTTCCCTAACCTTTTTTTAAAAAAAAAAGAAAACTACTACTACTGCTACTACTAAGGCAGAAGCAGATCAAGGATCTGCCTAATAAGGGCCAGCACCTGCTCACGCACGGCGGCAGGAGCACCGGCAGGCGCATCTACCTGCCCCTCCTCCTCCCCCTCGTTCTCGGCCTCTGCCTCCTAAAGGGAGCATACAGCGGCGCGGAGGTAACGGACCTTCTGTTACGTAATCAGTACGTTCCCCGGAACGTATAAATTACGGAACTTACGGCAAGACGGTCGTCAGCTTCGAAGGCCGTAACCAGGCGGATAGCGAACGGATGAAATAAAGTAAAGTTACGATTAATAATTAAAAAAGAAAAAAAGCTTTTAAAAAATAAGTAAATATATATACCTGACAGCAAGTATGCCCGGAGGCGTAACGTTAATAATAATTACCTACGATAACGTCGTAATACGTTCCGGTAAAACGGCCCGAAATCGTAAAGCTTAAGTAACCTTTATACGGTACGGTACGTTACGCGCCTTACGCGGGACGTTAACGTAACGGACGCGCCAGGGTAAAAGGTTCCGTAATAAGATCGGAAATAAGCGGACCTTTTAGTTTTAACTTTAGTTCGGGTTCCGGTACGGATTTTACCGTAACGGTAACAGCTTTAACAGCGGCAGCGGCCTACGTACGCGCGGCGCAAATTTTACGAACGTAAGTAACTGCGGTACGTGAAATACGGAAAAACATTTACGATTATTATTAATCAATATAAAATTACTTAAAAATAATAAATATTTACGTTATTATTATTATTATTATTATTATTATTATTATTATTATTATTATTAATTACGATTACTAATTAATACGTTTAATAATTTATAAAATACGTAATATGTATATTACGCGTAAAAATATATTTATTTTCAATAATAATAATAACGTCTAAGTATAACGTTAACTGTATAATTAATTTTCCTTAACTTAACATATTTATAAATTTATTATTAAAATTAAATAAGGAAAATAGAAAATAAACGTTATAACGTTATAAAAAATAAAAAATATAAACGCACGTAAGATATACGGACTTACTTTTTATTATTTATTACTATAAGCGATAAAAAAAATGAAAAATGTAAAACCCCCTTTTCTTAAACTTACTTAAAATATATACGGTTTACCTTCTTATTATTATACTTAATATTTATATTAACTATATTATTAATTTTTATTAATATATTAATTTAAGAATTATATAAAATTACGAATAACTGATTTAAAGAAATAATATCCCTTTTATTTAAAAGGTGTATCGCAAAATAAAAGTTATTTATTTAATTATTAAAACCCTTAAAAGTTGTAAAAACCCCGTAATAACGTTATTCCGGGGCTCCCATATTATATATAGAGCTTCCTAGCCACTGCTTTCTAAAGCCGAGATTATCCATAACAATTTACACTTCCCACACCTTATGCAACCTTCTCCCGCGATCAGCCTAACTGTGACAAATGCTAAAGCCTGCTAGGAGATCGTAGCTGCACGAGTGTTCTCCAGAGGCACAACCCCCCCACCCCTCATATTTTATCGCTAGTACCAGTATAAAATTAGACGAGAGGTCAA
This sequence comes from Monosporascus ibericus, assembly GCA_004154915.1. Taxonomy (NCBI): domain Eukaryota; kingdom Fungi; phylum Ascomycota; class Sordariomycetes; order Xylariales; genus Monosporascus; species Monosporascus ibericus. The sequence goes on from QJNU01000086.1 coordinate 54,027, forward strand.
CTTATTACTCGAGCGATTGTCACAGTTAGGCTGATCGCGAAAAGAGGTTGCATGAGGTGTGAAAAGAGTAAGTTATCATGGATGATCCGGGCTTCAAAGAATGGTAGCCAAAAAGCTTTATATCTAATGGGGGAGCTCCGGAAAAGCGTTGTTGCGGGGTGCCTACAGTTCCCTGGGGCTTGATAACTAAGCAAGTTACCCCTATTCTGCGGCACTTGGACTGCAGGCTCTTTCCGCATGCCATTTACAGTATGTTGGTACGGATTTGCCATCAAATGAAAAGTGATCCACAAGCGCCTCAGCTACTTGTGAGGGTGCGACTTCCTCCCTATCCTGCGAATATCTTGTGGGGCAACTTGAACCATACTATCATATGTACAAGGCTAGCGCAGAGGTGCTAAGATAGCCATTAAGACTAAGAAAATTGAGCTTGAGGCATGCGTACTTGGAAATTCCTACGATATTTATTCCCAAGAGCATGGGAATTTCTAAGCGAATCCTAAGCGTAGTTTTCAGGGGCGGAGACACTATGGCCATAAGAGAGCAATTAAGACAAAACAAGACGATTCTTATCACCGCCATGGACGGAGACATGTTTTCGAAACCACTTTTTTCTTTCTCGGGAGGATTTTAGAAATAGTGAACATGCCGAGTGGAGACCTGTTGATTTGGTAATAACTAAGATAGAGATAGCGCGCTGATGAAAATAGTTACAGCAGACCCATCAAATGTCGTTAAACGTTAAAATATCTTGACCACCACTATGACACGTTGATTGTTGGCTATATCGTGTGTAATTCGTGAGCGGAAGGTCTGAATGTAGTTATCATCTGTCAGTTATAGGGGACATCAGTTGCGTTGTTGTATTAGGTTAGTTGCAGGTGCTGTTGCACTTATACAACTTTAAGTAGCTTAGCTCCGGAACACATATGGGCCGATCAGTAGGTAACCTTTCCGTATATAGGGTGCGCTACGCACCCCTTAGCTAGCTGATACACCTCCTTAACGCCTTGAAGCATTTACGGCGTTGATCACCTTACTTTATTACTTCCTAGAGCTACAGCTGTCCATTTCACCTTTCTTCCGGCGATTGAATCCTCCTAATCAGCTAATTCCTTATTTAAAATAAATTTTAAAGCTTTTTTTCCGTTAGTTTAAGGCTTTTATGATATCCATTAATTTTAGCTGCTTTTTGAAATACCTTAAGGCTTTTCGTAATTGAGCTTTAGTTAATTTATTAGCCAGCATGTTACCCGTAGGTATATAATTTACTTTAATTAGGTCCCTTTTTGCTGCCTTTCGTAGCTAATGGTTATATATATTTACGTATCGTAGTTTTATTTATAACAGGGCGACATCGGCGTTGATAAGCCGTATCTTTTGTTAATTATCGTACTATATATTTACGGTTTTGCATTCAGGTTAAGTTCTAATTCCTTAATTAGTCGAAAGGTAAACAAGGCTTTTTTTACAGCCTGCGTAAACGATAATAACTTCGTTTCAGTTATAAATGTAATTACTATATTTTACTTATTCGCCCGTTATCCTATTACTCCTCCGAACAGCTTTATAACGGAAACTTGGGAATTTTTTCGATCGATTATATTATCCGTAAAAAAGGCGTTACTTTAAGTATTTATCGAATTTTCTCACCGAACTGTAACGTTAACGTTTTGGTGCCGATCAGGTATAATATAACCCGATTAGCTGCTTCATGATATACGTTACTAAGGTTTATATTAAATTGTACGAATCGGGATACTGTAAAGGATATAGCTGGTCGCGTATTAACAATAGCGTATAGGATAAAATTAATCTTTTTCTGGTATCTGTTAACTAAGTCTAAATGGGCCAGATTAGGATTCGGCAGTGGTTTGATATTAGTTATTAACGTTTCTGGAAGATTATTTAAATTTTCTTTAGCAATTAAATTAATTAGTTTATTTATAAAATTAGATTAGGATAGTCAGACTTTTCTGTTAGGTTTATTTTTAATTATTTTGATACCAAAAAACCATTATAGGTTTTTACCCCCTAAAAGGGTATACCGTTCTTGTATTTATTAGATTAATTAATTGATAAGGTTTTAATACTTCTTGCTGTACGTAGCGACTATGTCGTCGACGTAAAAGAATAAAAGCACCCCTTAACGAAAAAAATAACAAGGTTCGTAGGAAACGGGGTTAAGTTTTAAATCCTTAAGTATACCGGTAAAATCCTTTTATTAAAGTAAAAGCGATTCCTTTAATCTGTATAATGCCTTCTTAAGCAAAAATATCTTGTTACGTTATAAGTATCCTAAAAGCGTCTTTATGTATATTTTGTAAGGTAAGTTCGTATTAACGAAGGCGTTTATAACGTTATATTGCTTAAGCTTTAGGTTAAACTTAGCCGCAATAGCGATCAAGATTCGAAACGACCTTCCGGTTAGCGTAAATACGTATATATTTCCATAAGCCTTTTTAAGCTGTTAATTGCCTCCTACGATAAAACGGGCCTTACATTTTTAAAGCTAGCTTTCCTTATCGAATTATAAACGTATACCTATATATACCTTAAAATCTATTTCCTGTTAATAAAGGACTAATTAATAACTTCCTAAAACTTTATTTCCTTATAACTTTGCAAATAAGCTAATTTAACTTTACCAAATATTTTTCTTAATAGATGTATATTTAGCTTTTTATAGCCTTACGGAGGTGGCGGTAGATTTTGCCTATGTACCCGGCCTTGCGACTTAAATAACGTTTTTGTTTTTGGTATATTAAAGCCTTTCGGATTAGGATGGCGCGTACTTCGGGTTTTTATTTTCCTTAAACTTTTATAGCTTACCGGCCGATTATCGATCGTATTAATAAAGTGGGTTAAACATCTTACGTTAAACGCGGCCTTTCATACTTTATGATCGTACCAATAACCATTTTTTCGATACGGTACGTACGGGGAGCTTACGTTTTTAACCCGTGGGGTACCTTCGTTTTTTTACCGTTATTTTAGGTTAAATAGCGTAATAAGAACTTAAGGCTACCTTTATTTTTTCCGTCGGCGTAATGATCGTAGTAATTATTAGGGTAGACGCTAGAGGCGGTAATGAATTAAAAGACGGAAATGGTTTAAACATAACGGTCGTATAAAGATAATTAATCTTTTACGAGTAAGTCTTTTTTTATTCCGTACGTTTCTTTGGACGCTTGTGTTATTTTAGAGTTATTTTTTCTAGCTAGCCGATAACTGAATTATTTTATTTAGGTTTTTATTTTCCTTTTATATATATATTAGGTAGTTATTAGCTTGATTAAATATAGTAACCTGTCGAAGTAAATTTTATAGTTCGTTTTTGATAACGTAAAGTAAGCTATCTTTAAGGTTTTTAATATTACCGGAGAAGATAGCTTTTTTATTAAATTAAACGTTTCGAATAATAATAACCCTATTAATTAATAAGGTTTAGATTTCGTAAATGTTCGTAAATTAATAACCGTCGAGGAAGTCAATTTATGCTTTAGGATTTAGCTTTTAAAGTCTCTATTCTTTTTTTATAACGGTGGTCGTTATAACGTGGGCCATATAGTTATAGGCTTGAAGGTAGGCCTGTTAGAGCTTTCGATTAAGTATTACAACGCCGTTTTTATACGTTAAGTAAATATAACAAACCTTTTATAAGGTTTGCCAAAAAAGAACCTATTTAGGGGTACGGTTGTATAAATATATTATCGTTTTAAAGATATATACGATTAAGAACGTTAGTAATTTAACGTTATTTTATATCGTAATCGTTTTTTTCTTAATTATATCCCTTAAGCGTTTTGCATTTCCGTTTTAAGCCTGAGTATATAATGTTAAGGATTTAAGTCTAATATTAAAAGGAAGCGATTAAAACTTATCTCGAAGTTGATAATCTTTTAGAATTTCGTCATTGTATTCGATTACTTATAAGAAGGCTTTATCTTGGTTTACTAGGATTTTTAAAAGGGATCGAAACGTTATAATTAATATATCCTACTTTCGGTTCTTTAAGTAAATATCCCAAATAAAGCCTAAATATTTATCAGTAACGAACATAACATAATTATATTTTTTAGGGTTTTTTTCGAAGTTAGTAAAGTTAATGGCGATTCTTTATCCTAATCGAGATGCTTTTTCCCGAGGTTCGCGACGTATTTATCTTTTCGCCTTTGTTTTGTTATATGCTTAATATTCGATTATTGTAAGACCTTTTAATCGGATTCCTTTGATACGGAAATGTAGCTAGGCGATTATTTTAGGGCCTGAATGGCCTAATCGCAGGTGCCATATGGTACCATTACCTGTACGTAGTAACTTTTTCGTTCATAAGTTAATATTTCGTTTATAAATCGCAAAAGGTAGATAAAAAATTGTTACGTTAATAATTTCGATAACGAACTAATTAAACTTGTTTATTAACGTAAAAATAACTTGATTATATTTATTTCTAATATAGTTATTAATCCTTTAGTTATCCTATTAATAATCTCTTTTAAAGTTATTTAAGTAGTATTAAATTACAGGCCAATTTTTCGTAATGGGTTACGTTATAAAGCCGTAACGTTTTCGTACTGTTAAGGCTTTAAAATAGCATATCAACTTTTCATACCCTTTAATTGGGATAAAGCTATTACTTACGTACATCTCGTTACTTTATATGGTTAATTTAAAGTTTAGGAACCTATTAATTAGGTTAAAAGTATATATCGTAAACCTTAAATCCAAAATGGATAAATGTTTTAAGGGGTAAAACGAAACGTTTATAATAATACGTTAATTAATAATTAGAAAATACGTTAAGATTCGTTTTATTCATTTTAAAAGTTAATTTATTTTCATAATTAATTCTTTTATAGTTTTTAATAAACGGTTAATTATTTCCTTTAAAAATTAATTAAAAATAAGTCTTTTTTTAATTAAGTTAACCAAAGCGATATTAAAATGGAAATTAGTAAAACCCTTAATAAAAAATGTATAATAACATTAAGGTAATTTATAAACCGGGCTTAAGTAAACTTCATTACGAATACCCGTAATATCCGATTCGTTACGTTTTCGTTTATTAATGTTTTAATTTATTTAGGAATTTTTACGATTACCGTATTTCGGCTTTCGTTTAAAGGCCTTACCTTATCGCTAAAAGTTAAATAGTTTCGTTTTTTCTTAATTAAAAACGTCTTAATTAAATGGGTCCGTAAAGGTCCTGTAAAATGTTAAAAATGTTACCTTAATATTTTTAGATATAAGTAGGAAATAAGTTATAACCTAATAATTTAAAAGGTTAATTACTGTTACGGTTCGGGAGTACCGTGATAGCTCCAGTATATATGCAGCTGTAAGCACCAGAATGATTGCCACAATTGCGATCATTCCACCGATCTTTTTGTTACGAGAACAGTGTTCTCATCCCAAGGTCTTACCTTTAAGGCCTAGCGCGGGAGTGCGCTACGGCTAAAGGTCGGCCAAGGGGCTTGGCCCTTAAGTGATCTAGGTAATTTAGGTGATCTGGGACTAGATCACATAGATTATATAGATCCACGACATACTTATTAAAAGATAAATTGGATATATAACAAACCGGTTTTTTATGTAAATAATACTTACTTAATTTCGTTCTTTAACTATTAATTTAAGCTTTTGACTAAAGGTAACTATACCGTTTTTTAATTAAGGAAAAGGTTTTTAAAACTTTTTAACGAATAAACCTTTAATAAATTATTTTTCGCCTTATTGTTACTTACAAATTAAAACCTTATTTCTGATATTATTCATACTTTTAAGTAAATAATATATAACAAGTTCGTTATATTTTAATAGTTTTTTAATTAATAGCCGACGGATAATTCCAAGTTTAGTTAGGTATAAGTTTTTTTAAACTTAATAAAAACGATATTATAAAACGACGTTTAAAAAATAAATAATATACCCGATTCCCGTTACGAATTAATAAAGAATTAATAACCAGATTAAACAATTTACTCCTTATCGAAAAAGTTTTTTAGCTAATAAATAATATTATGTTTTTTATAATTCGAAATAAAAAAAAACCTTTTTCTTTTTAAACCTAATAATTAACCCCGGTTTTAAAGGATATTATTAAGGTTCAAGGAAATTCGGAAAAAGAAGAAAAATTAATAACCTAGGAACCTTAGGGCCCGAAAGGAAAGGAGAAAAAGCTTTTTCTTAAAAAGAAAATGGAGATTTTATTGCGCAAAATCCAAGTTTTGGAAAAAGATAAAAAAAAAAACCTGAATTTACCAAAAAAAGTATAACTTAACCCATCCAGGAAATAAAGCAAAAAACCCCAGTATCCCTATTATTCGGCCTTAATCGGTACCGCAAAATTATTATCTTACCTCTTAATTATTACGGAATGCCGGAAATTAAGGGTTATAAGTAAATTACCCCGAAACCTTATAACGGAATTACGGATATAAAAGGATTTTTCGTTTAAGCTAAAACTTACTTTAAGTTTTATTAAAATTTCTTAACGGAATATTATCAAAAGATAATAACTATTTCCCAGTTACTTATTAAACGAATTTTTTTATGGTTCGAACTTATTATAAAACATTATTTAAAAAATTACCTTAAGGAGTTTTTAAATACTATTAATTACATCTTTAACGATTACCGATATTTTAAGGATAAAATACGAACTATATTTAAAAATCCAGATAAGGAACAATACGTAATAAAATAATTATATTTCTTTTATCAAACCAAGTTAGTTATAAAATATACGATAAAACTTAACCGTTTGGCCGCCATTTTTAATTTACTTAAAAGCGCGTTATTTTATTTTTTTTACGACAATTTAAAACTTTAAATTAAAAACGAAATATATATAGTACCTAAAATAAGATCCTTTAAGGAATATACCGACAAAGCAATTATTACCAACCAACGTACCTTTAACCGGTACCTCGAAAAAAAAGGAACTAACAAACGGAATAACGATAAAGGTTTTAATAACCGAATTAAAAAGGATAAGGGTAAATTTTAAAAGGAAATAAACATTATTTCGAAAAAACCCCAGAAAAATAAATTTAATATCGAATATTTTAATTATAGCAAAAAGGGACATTTTAAAAGCGAATATCGTTCCCCTGCAAAAAGGAACTTTAAGAAGGAAGGAATTCTTTAACCTTAAAAGAAAGCTAAAATAATTAAATAAAAAACCGATAATAAGGCAAAAAAAAAAAAAGAATAAAATTAGTTCGATTTCCTTCCAGCCAGAATTTATTATTACCATTATTATTTAAATTTAAAACGATATCCTAAAGTATGAAGATTACCTTATTTATTAAAACTTTAAAGTTAAAGCTTATAAATATCACCCCGGATAAATAGCTTTTAAAATAGCCATAAAGTTAAAATACTTTTGCTACCTTAATATATTTTAATATAAAATATACGATAAAAACGGTTAGTTCCGACTTAACGCCAGCAATTATGGATAGTTATCCCCAAAACTTTGCGAGCTCCTTAAATATACGGTATATACCAAACCACAAAAAAGCCAGCATAAATTGTTACATTTTACCGCTTGTTACATCGACGATTATCTTATATATTTTAAAGTTAAAGAAGATAATAGTTTTTGGCCTAAATAAAATAAAAAGATACCCACAAAACCAGATAACGAATATAAATACATAAAAACTTCCCGATAGCCAGAATACCCTAGGTTTTGTTATTTACATCCCGAATTAAAATAAAGCCAAAAGATTATATCGTAAAGATGTTTATGTTATTGCCTAATGTTTTGCATTTAATACGAATTTCTAAATGTGGAAATATCTTTTTTAAAGGTTTATATTTTTAACCCGATAACTTAAAAAATATAAGATTAAGGATTAAATTCGAAACAAATAATTATTTCCGAATGCAAATATGGCAAGAAAATATAGTTTAAATGTAAAAACGATTAATATACCAAATACGTTATTCGAAAAGTACGCGAATAAAGACTTTTTTAAGCTAAATATTATTACAAATTAAAAGACGCTAAAGGTCTTCGAAAGTAAGGCATCGAAAAGCCTTAATTTATAAAACCTTATACGAAGCGGCAAAAGGATTACGCAGCTAAATCAAAATTTTACTTTAATACAAAAACAGCATATTCAAAACCATAATTAACTTAAAAACCAAAAACAACTTTATCTTTTCCGTAACGGCAGAAAAATATCAAATTCCTTAAAAATATAAGCTAAAATCCTATAAGTTACGCATAATGGACGGAAACCTATTCAAATATAAAAACGAACGAATTTTGAAAAAAACTAAAAAACTTCCCGTTTAAATCTAAAAATATTAAAAACGGATTTCGTTAAATATTGCAGATATTTCCGGACATAATATTATTTTAAAAATACCATAACTTAAGACCAGCAACCTACATATTAATTGGAAATATTAAACATTTTCTTAAAAAAACAATAAAAAATTACCTAAGGAAGATAAGTAGGAAATCTACTATGTTATCAAAAGAATACAAGTACCAAATTAAGCCGAAATAGTACTACCTAAGTATTAAGGATTTAAAAAACTATTTAAAAATAAAAAAGATTACGAATTATTATTATACGGTTAATGGGATCATTAAATACCTATTAAAGAAGGATATTATCCTAAACTCCATAAAATTTATTACATAAACCTTAAAAAGTTAAAAATATTATAGAAAACTATTTAACTTAATTTAAAGAAAGAATATATCCGATCCTTTAATTTTCCTACTGGATATCCCGGCTTTATAATACCAAAAATTAAAAATAAAAAGCAAAAAATTAACGAAAACAAAAACCTAGTTTTTAAAAAAATTATCGATTATAAATAACTAAATAATATCACGATTAAAAATAAATACCCCCTAACCTTTATAAATATATTAAAAGAAAACGCTAACAAAATTAAGTAATTTACTACATTTAATCTTCGAAACGGTTATTACCGTATTAAAATGGCTCAAAAAAAAGAATAAAAAACGGTATTCAGAATAATATACGGATTTTACGAATATCGAATAATACCTATAGAACTTATTAATGCTTCCGCCAATTTTTAACGCCTAATCATAACCACTTTGCGAAAATTCCTGGATAAGTTCGTATTTGTCTACCTCGACGACATTTTTATTTACTCCGAAATATTAAAAGAACATAAATAGCATATAACTTAAATACTTAAAACCTTAAATAAGGCGAATATTCGAATTAACCTAGCTAAAAACGTATAGCACATATAAAAGCTAGATTTTTTAAGATATATATTTACTTCCGGCCAAATTCAGATTTAACGTTTTAAGATGGAAGCAATTAAAAACTAACCTATCCTTAATAAGGTAACCGTTACCGATATCCAACAAATCTTAGGATTTACGGGATACATACGAAACCTAATTAAAGGATACGGAAACATAATTAAACTATTAATAAAACTTATTACCAAAAAATACGTAAAAAAAGAATTTAAATTCTTAAAGGATGCAAAAAAAGTATTTTAAATCTTAAAAAACGTAATTATTAATGGACCCATAATAAAATTACCCAACGTAAATAAAAAAAAGCACTTAAAAATAAACGTTTCGGATTACGTATTAGGTGCCGTCCTAAAGCAACTAAAGGATAATAACAAATGGTACCTAATAGCTTATTATTCGAAGGCACTTAAAAATACAAAATTAAAATATCCGATTTATGATAAAGAATTACTAATAATTATTAACGCTTTTAAAAAATAAGAACCTTTCCTTAATAAAACCAAAAAACCCTTTAATATTTATTCCGATCATAAAAACTTTATTCGATTTATAAAAGCTTAAAAACTAAATAAACGATACGAAACTTAAATAATTTTCTTATTAAGGTTTAACTTTAAAATATATTATATTAAAGGGAAGAAAAATATCCAGGCGGATATTCTTAGTCGTAAAAGCGATTATAATCCGAAGGTTTCCAAACGAAGCCTATAAATATTATAATATAATAAAAATAGCATTATACGGTTATACGAAATCCTGAAAAAACCAACCCTAGAACTTTTAATAAGGTTTCGAAATTTTTACGATATAAAAAAAAAAAAAGTTTTAACAATTAAAAGGATAGCTAGAAAGTTAGCTATTATACTACGGCAAAATTTATATTCCTAAAAACTAATAGGAATAATTTATAAAGGAATTTTACGAAAACTTATTACATAAATATTAAAAAATCTTCAAAACCACCCGACGGCTACAAAAAAAGTACGATTTCCCAAAACTACGCCAAATAATTAAAAAGGTTATCAAAAATTACAATATTTACAACAAGGCCAAAGCAATACGCTATAAGCCTTATGGGCTATTACAACCTACCGACATTCCTAATAAGGTATGAAACATTATAGCTTGGGATTTTATTACTAACCTTCCTCTATTTAAGAACTTAATTATTAAAGTCGAATACGACGGAATTTAAATAATCGTTAATAAACTTACTAAATATGGGTATTTTTTATCTTTTAAAGGAACTACGATAATAAAATAATTAACCTATATATTTATTCGATATTACCTCGATAAATACGGAATATCAAAAAGGATCATTTCTAATTAAAATAAGCTTTTTACGTTTAAGTTTAATACTAACTTTTTCAAACAAATAAATATTAAACTTAAGTTCTTAACGACTTATCACCCCCAAACAAACGGTCAAACGGAACGACTAAACCAAACCCTGAAACAATACCTCCGAAGTTATATTAACTACCAATAAAATAACTAGGTAAAACTATTACCATTAGCACAAATAACTTATAATACGTTTACCAACGAAAATATGGGCGTATCCCCCCATATAGCTGTATACGGACATAAAACAATAACCTAACAACCAGAACAATCGGCGCATAAAGCTCCTATAGTTATCATCATAACTTCCCAAACAAAGATGATAGTAACGGGAATTAAGATAATACAAACTTAACTACAAACCGAATTACGTTTTCTCCAGCAAAAAATAGCCCAATATTACAACAAGAAAAAAATTAAGAAACCAATTTTAACGAAAAAAGATAAGGTTTACTTGCTACGCCAAAAACAAAACGTAACTTCGAATATTTTACAAATTAAAACCAAAAGGTTTAACGATAAACTTAATTTTAAAAGATTTAACCCGTTTAAAGTTAATAAAATTATTTCCAAAACTAATTACCAACTGTTATTACCTAAGATAATAAAAATATACCTTATTTTCCATATTTCCTTATTTAAACCAATACCTAAAAACGCCCCGTTAAAAACAAGTCTAAAAATCGAAAAAAAAAATAATAAGTACGAAATCGAAAAAATACTGGACTCCAAAATAATCAAAAACAAAATCCAGTACCTAATTAAATAAAAAGAATACTTACACGAAAAAAACACTTAGGAACCATTCAACCACCTAACGAATACGATAAACCTGGTTAAGACGTTCCACCGGCAAAATCCTGACCGACCGTCTCCAACGCAGCTAAAGTCGCAAGTAACAAAAGTTCCCCATTTAAATCCAACCCTACGGCGTTCCAATCGAAAGAAGTAAACGCCTTTACTAAAGCATCTATTTCGGAAACAAATTATACCTGCTTTACTTCCACCTATCGCCTTTTTTTTTTATTTTTTCCCGTTTTTCCAATTAATCCAATTTTAAACCTTCCTTTAATATTTTTAATGCTCGTTTTTTAAGGAAATCTTATTAAAAACGTAAACGTTTTAATCTTCCAATAAACTCCTTCGATTTTTCATTTTAGCGACGCCTTAACTTATTTAATTCCTTTTCCGCTATTTCTTGGTACGCTAAGAAATTATCCTTAACCTTCCGCTGCTTTTTTTAAAAACGCTTTTATATTTCGTTCATCTTTTTTAAGGAATTTATAATCAAAACGTTATAGGAAAAACGTTAGCAATAAATGTAGTTATTACAACTTAAATACTCCAAAACGTAAAAATATTCAGCCTCGTTAAATCGAACACAACAAAAATACGGAAAAGCCCTAATACTAAATTTTTTAATCAAGTTAGCACGATTATCCCGAAAATCGCGCTAATTTAAACGAAGCTTTCTTTTTTATTTCTTAATACGGCTTGACATAATAAAAATTAACCAAGCCTAAAAGTAAGTTTAAAAAAAGGAAACGATTTATTATTTTTATCTTTAGGATAAAAATCCTTAAAAAGGAGAAATAATATTACGAAAATAATGTTCTTATCTTAAGGTCTTACCTTTAAAGCCTAACGCGGAAGTACGTTACGGCTAAAAGTCGGCCAAGGGGCTTAGCCCTTAAATAATCTAAGTAATTTAGATAATCTAGGACTAAATTATATAAATCATATAAATTTACGACATACTTATTAAAAAATAAATTGGATATATAACGAACCGGTCTCTTATGTAAATAATACCTACTTAATTTCGCTCTTTAACTATTAATCTAAGCTCTCGACTAAAGGCAATTGCACCGTTCTTTAATTAAGGGAAAAGTCTTTAAATCTCTTTAACGAACAAACCCCTAATAAATTATTCCTCGCCCTATTATTACCTGCAAATCAAGACCCCATTTCGGATACTGCTCATACTTCCAGGTGGATGTATGACAGGTTCGTTACACTTTTGCCCTGGTGGTGTAACGGTATGGTGCAACCGTAACAATTACCACCTTTTAGTAATTAATCGTACCGCTGTCGATCTTAACTTTTTTTACTATCTGGAAGGTTGTTATTCAGGTTTTCGTAATGGAAGCCATAGCTGTACAGAGGTCGTTAATTTATACGATCGTTATATTCGTTTTTAAAATACGGTATTATTATCCTTACGCTATAAACTTTTATTATTTTACGATTTATTCTTTTAGCCTTTTGCTAAATTTCGAAGCTTACTTTAATTTTTCGTGGTATTTTCGTTAAATATTAATTAATAGCTTAATACCGTACACCTTGCCGGATTTAATTAATTCAACGTACCACTTTTGTAGGTTCTTCCTTAGAAGAAGATTTATTTCCTTAATTGCTGGAGATATAAACTTCAGGATTTATTTCGTAAGTCCGTTGACGCTTTTGCGAAAGGTTTCGTATTTCCAATCTTTATAAATATATACTGCGAAATCTTAAGTATAAGCTCATCTACCTTCGATAATTATTTTAAGGGTAGTTATCGAATGGCCCATTCGATTAAGTTTTTCGATTTATATAGTTTTTTTCGGTAAATGAACTAACTGCTTGCGTCGTTATTTGACGGAGTAGTTTTTTGGGGTAGGAGGTTATTTCGAGTTTTTTAGGTCTGGTAAGCCATGATTTTGATTGATCAGAATCGATAAAGTTCTAAATATCGAGCGCGTACGCTTTAAATTAAAATTCGCTTTTAAATCGATCTTAATTTTTAGGTCTCTTATAAATGACCGAGGATGTCGATTGTGCGGTCGTTATTGTTATTATTAAAATATAAGGATAATTGCTATTATGATACAGCTTATACCATTTTAATAACAACTGATCAGTTAATATATATGCGAATTAAACGATTAAGATTTTTATTTGTTAGATATAGGGGATATCTGTTATGTTATTGTATTAGGTTAGTTGTAGATCCTGTTGCATTTATACAACTTTAAGTAGCTTAGCTTCGAAACACATATGGGCCGATCAGTAGGTGACCTTTCCGTATATGGGGTGCGCTATGCACCTCCCAGCTAGCTGACATCATCTGATCAGAGGCCGAAGTAACGTAATCCACGCCACCAACCACCCCTGTGGAGTGGGTTGACGTCCATCCACCGTCATACAAAAATATATAGATGGAACTGGCAAAATCCCTAAATGGATGGCTATCGGTAGATATTGGTAGACGACTTTAGGGTATCTTGAGGAACGTTCTTAGTATTAAAGTAGGTGTATATAGTTAGCTTTAAGGCAGGTTACCTTTTTTCGTAACGAATAACGAATTCTTTTTATTGTTAAGCATCTTATATTTTTATATACCGCTGATTTAATCCGTTACCTACTTTCTGATTTTTTTATCAGTTATAATTTAAAACTTCGCCATATTTCGGGCTCTATTCGGAAATATAAATAATATATCGAAACTATTAACTGCTTTAGCTTTATATTACGAACGTAACGTTTAACATATCTCGATTAATATAACATTTAGCTTAGTATATAATTCGTTAACCAGGCGGCCTATAACTTAAAAAAGATGCTTATATTTTATTAACATAAATTATAGTATTAGGAAATTAAGGGTTATATTTAATAGGCGAAAATACTTTATACTTTTGCGTATTTAATACGTAATAAGGTCCTAAACTGTCCGATCCTTAAATTTGAAGTCCATATATTAAGTTTTATATTCGTTAAAGATATCCTAAGTTTTTATATTAACCGAGTCGTTTGATCTTACGATGTTAAGGCTATATCGTAACTATTTAAGGTATTATTATAATAAGTTATAATAACGTTTCGCTTTTTTAATTAGTTACTTATGTTTAGTCCGTAATAATACCTTTATATAAGCGTATCCTTTTAGCCATATGCCTTTTACCTAATCGCAAACGCATTAAATTTATTCGGGGTGATCGGTTTAGTTCTTTTCGAATTAACGTTACCGGTATGCAGGATAAAGCGCGAAGGTGGTAACATATATTGGGGCGTTTTTAGCTTAGTATAATAATCCCTTGATTTTAATTAAATCACGTTAAGGTTTGTAATTATACATCGCGAATTGGGAAAGTTTTTAATACGGACTTTAAACCCTTTTAACGTATTAAAAAGGAATTCGAAGCTTAAAATTATATCCTATATGTTGCCGTACGAGCCCAGCTATTTACGTTTTCGTAACCGTCATATGCTGTTACTTTCGAAGATTTTAACCGTATTTTTATCATATATAAGGATATCCGCCATAAGCTTTAAATTTTTTTAATCGTAGTTTGTTAGTTGGTTTTCCGCTTGTAGGATATAAGGTATGGTAATACCTTTTCGTATATGCTTTGTTTATATATAATCTTCCATCTTTTATTTATATTTATACCTATGGATTAATATGTTAAAAAATAGGCGTAACGTAAGTATTCTACAGATTATATATAAATCCGAAAGCTAGCGCGTTACGTTATAAAGTTTTATATTAAAGAGTTTTTACGTTTTAATCTGTAAGTTAGTAAAAGTGGTAATTTAATCCGCCTAAATAGTTCGTATCATGTTAATAAGTTTATCCGCGCGATAAATAACAATAATTAGATTATAAAGCTTTCCGATAAGGCCCTTTTATACTAAAGCTTGTATTCGGTAATAGTAAGCGCTTTTTCGCCGTATATACACACCTCGAACGCCTTAATATCGTAGCCAAATAATAGCGCTTTTATAAAGAGGTTAAGCGTATAGCTTCTATAGCGGTTACGGCGGTAAGCTCCGTTAAAGCCAAGCTTGCCACCGATTACTTTTATTGCTGTATCGTTGTTTTTCGCATTATCGAAGGTAAAGTAACCGACCTTCTTATTAATTTTATAAATATTAATTATGTTAAAAGGTTTTGCGGCTACGTTAGCGCTTGTATAGCGTGACGTTATATTAGGTAAGGTTAAGATTCGCTTATAACGCTAATGTTTTTATCGCGGAAAACATAATAGATTTTAGAAAACGAAAAACGATTATTTAACCTTTAACCATTAAAAGTGATATCTGAAAACCCGGCAAAAGTAATAATACTTTTACTATTTATTATTTATATTCGTAAAAAATGTTAACAATAAATATCTCGATAATAATAAAAAATATATAGATTTTTTGATTTTTTATATAAAGGTTAAGGTATTCGAAAATAATTTGTAGCCTTTTCTTTTAACGATAATAAATAAATGATTCCTTTCGAAGACTCAGTTATTAAAAAGCGACGCAACTGCTTTTTATCGAAAATTTTATTCAACGTATTAACGAAGACTTAATCGCGAAAGTTGTAAGCGTTAAATCCGAAGTAATTGCGGATGGAAGGGGATCAGGAAGTTTTTCGCATTCTTTTCGTACGCGTTTTAATTTAATTTTAATATCGTAATTTCGTTTTCCTTTTAAAAGCAGTAATTGTAGGCGTATAATAAATATAATTTATATAATTTTATATACCGTGTATTAAAAAGGCCCCTAGTTTAAATATTTCTTACGAATATACATTTTATATACTTATTTATGTTACCTGCCGTATTAGATATCGTATCCGAATTATTACGACTATATTATTATATCCTTTATCCGTTTAAACATTATACACCCCAGAAACGCGTCCTAAAGGCGGCGTTTAAAGTTTTTATCGTTAATACTAGGCGTTAAGTTTGTGGAAAGAGGCGGAACAAGCGTACTATTAAAAATGGATATTTTAAACCGCGGCGGAAACGATTATATATCGAAGTTAAAAATACTAAAAAGGCTTAAAAGGTTATATCCCAAAGTTATAAAAACGGTAATATATACGAATTAAGGTCAAGTAAATTATAAGTTCGTTAAGTTGTTATAAAACGCGTATTAATTATTATATTAATCGACAAGGTTGCAAATACGTAAATCTTTTAATTTAAAGCTTTTCGTAAGTTAATAATAGTTATATTAATTCCTTTTTAAATAATTAGCCAAAACCGAACATAGAATAAAAAGTAATTATATAAATATTAAAGTAGTAAAATATTACTTTTACGAAAAGCGGTACGTCGTTTCGAAAGATTAAAAATATATCGGAACGTACCTAAAATATATAGGTCCCAAATATTGCATATACTAATTCTGTTTCCCTGTTAAATAGCCTTACTAATAGCTTTATGCTTTAACCTTGCCGAATTCAATTATACCTGCGATATTGTAACTAAATAAAATAGCAAAAGAAAAAAATATTTTATAATTATATTATTTTAATCGAAACCTTTATAATAATATTATTTTTATTACCTTAATTATTATATGCTACTAAAAAACGTTATTATTCTAAAGTTAAAATATTTTGTATTTAAAAACGGAAAAGATTTACAGATTTATTAATATATAACTTATATTTAATAATATAATTATCTCTTTAAAATAAGCCCAGTATTAAAATAACCGCAAAAAAACAAAGATTTTAAATATACTATTTTTATTATCAGACAATAAATATGTCCAATGCTATAAGGAAGTATTAGGTTAAAATGTTAGGCGTTTCCAGGTAGATAAAACCCTTTTTGTAACGCGGTAAATAGCCACCTATTAATATCACCATTTATATAACTAGGCTTTACTAACAGCGGGACCTATACCGCCACGAGGACCACTTATTATGGACATCATAGTAATCCACGAAAGCTTTAAATGGATGGATGTCCATCTTAGGGAAGGCTAAATGGGTGGCATGGGCTTGGCGGTTGCGCAATTTGTTGCGCAACCGGTGGACCTCGGTGGAGTTGCTTTGACCTCTGCATCTGATATCTGTAGAGATTCAGTGAAGAGTTGCGTGCGATCGACCAAGATTATGTAATGGACGATGGTATCAGCTCATCTTAAGTAATCCCTGAACAATGGCATCCAACCCTGTTCAGTAATGGGCCCCAAGTGGAACCGTAAGTTCTCCATTTATAGAACCAGGAAGATTGTTCGACGCCCACGTGTCCTCCCCGAATTGACCCAGGGGAAAGTAGCTTCTTCGAATGGCAGCGAAATCTATTTGGAAGGCCTAAAATCACTCGCCAGTCGAAATGGGTCTAACTGTATTCCTGTACTGCACATATTGGAGGCTGTCTTTATAACGGGGAAAGCTGGTAGAAATGGTTACAAACACACCACATAATCCATCTGCAAACCGCCCAACCCTTCCCCTCATTCTAACATTCGGCCCCTACATGATTCTGAGGCATATTCGTGTATCTTTTTAGCTGAGCTAATCCGCGATCTAATGCAACGAGTTCCTTAAAATTTGGCTCGGAAACGCAAAATCAATCTCCCAGGGACCCCTGGAACTTCTTGCGGGGTACAGATGGACTTGATGACGCGATGTCGACTTTCCCAGTGGGTCAAAAACGGGTTACCCAAGCGAGGTGCCTTGGTAGCTGGGGCTGAGGACGCCGATCGATCCGCTGGGTGGACGCCTTATTAATCCTGCTATTTCTGTATAGGAAGGACCTTCGTTAGCTTCGTACGGCTATGCTCAATACCTGCATGCCTGCGAATCAGTTCAGCTGTTACACCATCAAATATTCCAATGTCATACCAACAACCCCCAAATATACCCGCATTTCGTGGTCTCTCTTGAGCAATGATAATAAGTCTACTAATCGCCAAGAAATATCAGTTGAGGTCTAGCTTCACTCGAGGATGAGGCTATCAGGGCAGTCCCTCCTAGCGCATGAGACTAAGCACCGGATGGCTAGTTCTGTCCAAGGATGCGGACCCTGGAATTCTGGCCGGAATTCTGGTACCGATACTCTGGCCGGCCGAAAGCCGTTAGCAATTTCGAATTTTGAAGTTAGCCCAACCTCCTAGTCTCTCCACTTTCCTTCTTATCGGTACCACAGCCGGGTACCAAGGCGCTACCGGTCTCAACGGTGCCGACCTGAGCCTGTTAAACAGAATCGGTGAAGCTGTCCTAGTGCCACTTTGAATCGTATGCCACGAAAAAGGCAAGTTGTAGTACTACGTATTAAAACTCCAGAAGGGTAGCGGCTCTACGGGGACTTATGCTCCGGTACGCTGAGCCGGATCGGCCTAGCTGAGGATCCGAAGCTTCTAAAACATCAAGATCGACAGTAGCAGGCAACTGTCATACCTAACTAAGGTTTAGATCTGTTAGCTAAGCCGTGGCTTACTTAGCTTTGCTACGAGTAGAGGAGGCTGCTGGTTGACTCCTGTATCGCTCCCTTTCAGTTATAACTATTTTATATGTATTAAAAAAAAGGTTCGCTACCTTTCCTTTCTAAACAGGACCACTTAAAACTCAACCTGATAATATCTTCTTCATTCAGCCATATATGCTTCAGTATGTAATGCCAGGGTCTCATAGCAGCCAAGGTCATGTGACGGCTGAGAAGGGACGGCAGCACAGCTCTAGACACCTTGTTCTATCACGCACCTGCTTAGGTTGGTAAAGCTGAATATGCTGTATTTAGCTCGACGCGTATAAGGCTCGCAACACCCCCGCTTTCTAGCTTTGAACATCTCAGGGCATCTCCATACACACTCCAGTACTGCTCTGGAGAAGCTCGACAAGATGGCTTGCCCACCTTTACTAATATCTTGCGTTACTATGGACACTTCTGTTACTGGTCGTCGTCAGCCTTAACGTTCCCTCTGGACACAGCTCCGTCGTACGGAGGACGGCCGAAGCACGCAGTATTATGGTGCCAAACGAAGAACTCTCGGAACTACCTAAGAGGGCGGACAAGGTGCCCTTGAGGATCATGGTTCTCGGCGCATCCCTGACCTGGGGACTACTTTCCGCATTCGGAAACGGATACCGTAAGCCACTCCGTGACTAGCTTAGATGCGACGGCTGGGAAGCCAACATGGTTGGCTCGAAGTCGCACGGAACCTGAAAGACAATATCAGTGCCGTGAAGTCGAACCTTCCTCTCACCAGCTTATCGAGCATATGTTCATGATTTGCTCTAGGAGGTGGAAGCTTACTCGGGTGGCACTATCGACGTGGCCAAGGCGGCTTCCCCAAAACTCGCTCCCCTTCATGCCCAACGTCGTCCCCATCAACGCCGGAACAAAATGACTGTCGCTTGGAAATCAATATACCAAATAGGGGAAACCGCATAAGTATTTGATCGAGAGTCTCCTTGCTGTCCACGGCATGAGGCAAACCACTATCGTTCTTCCCACATTGCCCCACTCCCAGAGTACCAGACGTCAGTGCATCGGCCCGATGTGAATGACCAATGACGCCGACTAGCTGTCACGGTGCAAAGGGAAGCGCGTCATGCCTGTAGACAGGGAACCTCCTTTCTATCAGGTGCCGAGGTGGGACCAGCTTCCGAGGGTCCAGTGCCCGACGAGTGAGGGTCTCGTTTATCCATATGTTGGGGGCTTCACCGCGAGTAGTTAGAAAGGGGCAGGCATTAATGGTTATCTATTTACCACCTATACTGCTAACTACCAGCTAGACTGCTTCTTCTGCCCTTCGCCCTGTGCTTCACCCCTTTTTATGAGGGTTCCCGGCAGTAGAGTGCACTCACCCACGCTAAAATATTCACCCACGGGGGTAGTCCATTTTAAGCACTGATCCACTAATACCCATTTTTACTCATTAAATATCTTTAAAAAGTTTCTATACGGTTGAATAGAATTATAGTTAAATATAATATTATGTAAACGTTATGTTAACTGTATAATTTTAATCAGTGAATTCTTCGCCGATTAGTACATGGATTAGCATGTCATCGAGAAACAACCATTTATGGATCCCCATTAGTAGGGAAGTAGCTAAAAATACCTACGCCACCCACGGGTACACCACTGCAAAGCCTAAGCTGCGGGACATAATTGGTTCACCTTCCCCACTGGTCTCGATCATAATGGCGAAGTAGAGTGCGTGTAGCGCAGTATCCTCTAGGCAAGACCTAATAGCTAATTGTTGGTTCCTTTTTACCCATCTCCATCCAACCAAAGGGGGATGCGAAGATATCGTATGTGTCCTATAAGGGTGTTCTTGATGCGGCGGAGAGCTGCCTTCTTCAGGAGGCCACCCCGCTGGGAGACATTGGTGGTGACAACGCCTGTGAAAAGGAGTTCGGAGACGGGGTGTACGCCGGCGGCCTTACCAGAACGGTAGCGACGAGCACGGCGGCATCTACAACACAGGAGCCAGGAGATGGGCGTTATCGAATAGATTTTCAGTGGCTACGATAGAGGACAGTGGTTCTCTGCCAGGCGTCGAGAACGAGACGATTTCATTGGATGGTTCAACACCTCGGATGGCAAGGTTCTCTACGGCTCTTGGAAGAACACAGGAGATGCCGAAAAACCTGTATGTATAGGTGACTAGCTGAGCCTGCAACGCCGCGACATATTAACAGGGAGCTGGATGCGAGTAGCCGAGCAGTTGGGGGCTAGCAGGAGCTTTGACCTCGTTGGTGAAAGTCAGCAGCGCAGTGGAAATCAGGGTCCGCCGTATGTTGGCTTCAGTGTTACGAAATGTCTACTTGCGGCCCCAAAGTTGCATTAGATATACGGGATGTCGTTGCAGCCAACATCAGCGCACTCCAGTGTCAGCGCTGGTATCAATCGAAGCTTGTGGCGCCCACAACGTGTAACATCTGAAGCCAGAGGCCTGCACACTTCGTCGCCAAATACAGCCCAACTTGCACTAGCTTGTAAACCTTCAAGCGACAGTACTATACGGCAGTGGACATGCAATTCGCACTGTATCCGCAACGACATGTCGAATTTCGGGAATTGTAGATATAACGTGTACTTTATTCATATGTTTAGAGAAATCTTCGTACCCCAATAGGCAATCTGCATATCATGACTAATTAGGAGCGACTGTGACCAGACGGACAACCTACATAATGAAATGAAATAGTGCTTAGGGAAGAACGATTTGAATCTGTGCAAACAGCTTAAGCGAAAATTCACTGCCGAGGTGCGAAAGTGACCTTGAAACCGTTTCTGGGCAAGAAAGTCGACCGCCACGTCAACCAAGGTTTGACATCTGGCTCAACCAGGGAGCAATCATAGTTAGATATTACTTGAGCCACGATGACTTTCAGGACAGCAGACGCGTAGAATCTTCCAGGACTTGTCTCATGTTAGCATGTTCTCTTAATAAGTTGCGAGGGGCCCAGCATACCAAGCCATGCGACCAGTACCCCAAAACTGCCATTTGCTGCTGACCTCGGCGAGGGCTGATGGTGTGGGTTGCAGAGAGCCAGTGTCTGTGTCTATAGCCATCTGGTCTAATAGCTCATTGCTCACAAATCGGAAACCGTTGAACATGGAAGGGTCGGGATAATGTTCTGGACTCTGGTTGATTGCGTAGACTGGAGTGCAAGTCCAGTCCCCAACGCCAATTTTGGTCCCATCTGAGAGCTCGAAAGGCTTCATGGCCGCGCGGCGGGTGCTCACTTGGTCCATTAGTAACATGAATAGAAAGGCCGCATAGCTAGCTTAGAAAAAGGAAAGAAGAGTGCCGGGGGTGCCACAAGCATCGGGAAAAGCGCAAACCTACTTGACTCGACAGGGGTCAATCGGGCTGATTCCTTCAGAAAGCTATCAAGCAAAGGAAGACCTTGTCCAGTGAGTTCAAATTTGGCATATTGGCTTTCAATCTCATCGCCTAGATGTTGAACATATTCAGGCCGGCGGCTGATATCGTGGATCGCGTAGGTTGAGGTCTAACAATCAAACAGGGCATATTAGTATCGATGATTGGCTCAGATACGGGAACCAGCGACTCACGACTGAAAGTGAATGGACGGATCCAAACCAGATCGCCATCAATTCCCAGATAATGCGCTCAGCAGACCATGGATTTTGCCTAGGCGAAGTCTCCATAATCCATTGGATGCAATCAGACTACGACTGTCAGTATATTTGCTCCAGAAAATAGAAATCTTGCTAGCTGAGCAGAAGGGCTCTCACGTGTTTGGGGGTTTTGTGTCCCAAAACATTCATATCCCTCTCTTCGCAGCGTTGCTCCACCACCGGAAGCAACATATCGAAAACTTTCTTGTCGGATTGGAAGCAAGCAGCAGTGATTCGGCCGACAATCCTACAAAGCGGGGCTTAGATTTCATGCATATAATCTCGGACCTAGTTCTCTGGACGTACGGTACAAGAGGCGCTGGCAGCAAACGCAATATTTCAGCGGTGTAGACTGTTTCCTCTATGTACGCAAGAGCTGCATCTAGGAATTCTTGGTTGTTGCCTATTTCCTGGTTAGGTAGGTCGACATTCAGATTTAAATGCAACAAAACCTTACAGAGCTCCTTTCCAAAGAATGAGAAGGCATTGGCGATAACGACAAGCCGCTTCATCATATGATAGACTCGGGAGTGCGGGATTGCTACATGAGGGGATTATCAGCGCAGTATACCATGAGAAAGGCCGTGCCGATGTGCAAAGATGTCTGGAAATACGAACATTTTTGGTTGGATCCTTCCGATCGCAGTTGTTCAAAGTGTACCTTCACTACTCGGCTCAGATCTGGCAACATCTCTGGAAGATGGTTCGTCAAGAGCGTACGAAGCGCGCGTTCAAAGCCAACGCCTTCCGTTCCTCGCAAGTCATACCAGCTGAACCCGTGCATCGTGTACTTTGGCTGTAACATCTACATTGGAAATATTAGCTAAACTTCATATATCAGCAGGAGAGAGAAAACGATCTCAGGGGCAATTCAAAGGGGCATGCATGGTCTTAGCAAGGACCCAGGATTCAGTATTAGCCTGCACACTACACTCACATGCTTAGAAGCCGCCTGAAGTGAGAGGATGGAGTCCGGGGCCTGGTCGATTTCTTCAATATGCTTCGGGGAAGAGACGAAAACGTAGCGTGTATCGGGGGTTTGCACCTCATAGGGCTGACCGCTCGCCTGTGACAGTTATTTAAAATCATTTTAGAATACAAGATTCGCCACAAACGTACTTTGTCGAATCCTTCTTGGATGATACTAGGACCTCGCCATATATATTCCCACTTTCGAAACCAGTCCCGGAAAGCATTATAAACCTTACAGTCGTTAGCTTACGCCTGTATAGTTAGGAAAATCAGTAAGCCTAGGTGACACTTACTTGATTGTGGAAACTGGTTCCTTGAAAGGCGATAACCAGCAAAAGCACAATGCAAACAGAAGTGATATTAGGTGTCGTGATGATGGGGGAGCGAGACCCCAGCCAATAGATCGAAAACTCAGTGGAGGACATGGTTAAAGGGGAGAATATTGGAATGATGGATGGTGGCAGTCGTAGTGAAAGGTCGTCTTTGGAAGTTGATGAAATTTCTCAAGTCAGAAGCAGAACTGGTATTGGGGATTGGGGAGAGGTTTAATAAGAACGTGAAAGGTGGGCTTATTTATAGTCGTTACAGCCCAACAGGCTCTGCTCATTCCAAGACCGTCGGAACGTACAGATGTAGAAATCTAATAACAGTTGAGGGTCATGTAAGTGGCTTTAAAAAGCTTAACGAGCTTAACTCTTAACGTCGGTTAAGTTAAAGAGTGAACTTGATTAAAAATATATAATGTAAGGCTTAGTTGTAGTTATTATAACTCAGCAAGCTCTGCTTATTTAAAACGGTTAAAAGTATAAGATAAACCTATAATAATAAGGTAAAGTTACATAAGTAGTTAAAGAAAACGTAATAAAAGTTAAGGATTAAAGCCGCTTACATGAAATGAAATGGCATAGGAAATTTAAAAAGATAAAGAACTAAATTATTCGAATGGTTTTAAGAATATAATCAAAGGATATATCTTAATTACTTGTTAAAACGGGATACTAATTACTATAAGTATTAGAGCATCATTTAATAATATTTTTAAGCCTGAGTAATAGGTCTACATTCCGTAAAATGTATAATAATTCGTTATTATTTGCTGAACTTGAACAGTTTTGAATATCTATTATAAGTCTACAAGATTGGTTAACTTAAAAGGGTTGAGTAGATAAAATATAAATTCTTAACAAATGATAAGATAAATACGTACCCTGCTTAGTTTAATACTTAACGGTTATTGTTAATTTACTAAAGAGATAAGGAAGTAAATAATAATTTCAATAATGTTAATAATTTTAATAATTTTAATAATTTTAATAATTTTAATAATTTTAATAATTTTAATAATTTTAATAATTTTAATAATTTTAATAATTTTAATAATTTTAATAACGTCAAGGGGCTCAAAAGGCAGAATAGACAGCTTGTAGCAATAGGCGATAACAGTTAAAACAATTGTAACGGAGAAGATTACTTTAAATCAACGCATATTTATATCGTTAAACATGTTTATCGCTTTTTTAAAAGTGTTGTAATATATCTAAGCTTGTTATAAACGTTATATTTCCATGTTTTCATTTTAAGCCCTCTGAGTAGGTCTATATTTAATCATTTAAATTAAAACGTTTTATTAAACCTGTTTTCCTTAGTTAAATAGGCTTATTTATTTTAAATATTCTATACTCTGATATTTTACCATCGTATGCTTTTAGCTTTCTACACTTGATCATAACCTAGTTCTTCTCGAATAACTCAGTGTTTATTATACATAGAGAAAAGTATTGTATAACAGGAACGAGCTGCTTTTAAATAAAGAACTAACCGGAATTATAACTTCCATTAATAGGCTACTTTAATAATATTCGATATTTTTACAAGTAACGCTTCTGGTTAATTATTTTACAGATACCCCTAAGGCGCTCCGCCGAGGGAGAAAATATGAAACCGGCGAAGGAAAACCGCGAGACCTTAGTATAAATATAATTAAAACAATTTAGAAAACGTTATCAAAATCAAATAAAATGAATATAACTCGTTAGAATCCGGATGTAAGATTACTCGACGTTACTATACCTTTAAACGTTTTGGCAGAATGGATAAACAATTATTTATATAGGATATAAGTATAAGAATATTATATTAAAGGCTTAGTATAACACGACAAGTATAGTTTTATACGAGAACGAGATTACGCCATAGAGTTAAAACTGATAATAACATTAAATAAATATAAAAGTGTAATGACATTTAGTTCAAGTGATGCTTTTCAAAATCTATTAAATAATAATTCATATAATAGTTAAAGAGAAGAAGATACTTGCAGCTTCTAATAAGAATAAGAATATATGATATTAAACTCTTATATATATTTAGAGTTTAATTAGTTAGCCATTCTATTTTTTAACTTCAACAGAGTTCTCAGCCGAGATAATAAAGGTCTCCTTAGTATTAAAGATTAAAGTAAATCTTTCTGTTAAGCTGATAGATAAAAGCAAAGTATAACTTTATAAGCCAATAGTTTCTATAATGCAGCTCTTTTTAAATTTCATTAATACGTCCCAAGTTAAACTCTTTTTATTTTCCATTCTTTTAAAAATAGTTATAATGAGCATTATACAAAGCTTTTAATAAGAACTTATTATAGAGAAATTGTAATTCTTTTTATACATGTTATATTTGCAAATATAACTAGAGTAAAGTCTAATTACCAACGTTTGTCTTAGCACTATTTAAAACCACTCTTAACTAATTAATTCTTCAGGTTAATTATAGTTTAAGTGTCCTTTTTATTTTTATTGAAGTCGGTTAACTAAGTAATCAGGGCGCTCATCTTAGGTGGTTTAGTTTATAGTAAACGGCTAGACTTGTACTATTCTAAGACTAGAATATAAACGCTTACGTATTAAACTAATAATTTGCTCGAGCGTTTTATTTCTTTTCGGCCGACTTTATTATTGATTAAAAAACTATATTATCAATTAGAAAAGTTTACTTCTAAATCGGTTCTTTAATAAATAGCACAACTATATATATAAACGAAAACTAAGTACAATTCCATTTCAGCTTGAATTTCGGAGCTGATATAGTTATATTTAATGTTCTTTTTTTCGTACGCGTTTTAAATGTTATATCTAAGGAAATAGTTATTTAATGTTAAGTTTTCGAACATATTTACGAAGTGATCGTTTTCGTAGTACGTTTAATTCGTTTATATAATGCATTAATCTATAATTATAGCAAATTTACTTTTTTAACTTTAAAATCTACAATTCGTATTGTAGTAATAAAATAAATAGTTGTTTAAAAGAGGTTGTATTACACTTTTTTTAATGTTAACTATACACTGTTATTAAACTTTAATAACCTGCAAATTTAAGTTAACTAAGACATCGCAGTCTTACTCTTCATTTCTCTCAGATTGTAGTTATATTTTAAATTTTAAAGTACAGATAGAACAAATATTATCAAACTTAAAAAGAATCTTAAAACGATTAACATAGTTTTCAGGTTAAACTATATAATTTTAAACAAGTATTAAAGATACCACGAAGTTATTAAAGTAAGTAAGAAAATAGAATTACTTAAATGTAAATGGTTTAAATATGTAATTCTGTTAATAAATTTAACTTAAGAAAGTAATATATGATAAAAGGTTAATAAAAATTAACAGCCTTCGATATTCAAGCCTCATAATAAAGGCTTCGTTTTAAGATGATTACTTTTATTAAAAGAAGAGCTTAGTAGCAGCATAACGTACTAAAATATATCTCATCTACTATTAGGAATGCAAATAATAGTAAAAAGATTTATCGAAAACCTTATTACTTAATTTACAAGCGATTTTAAAACTTTAAAACTTTCGAATTTAGTGACTATTGTAACTTATTAATAGTATAACTATTACTAGCAGATAGAAATACTGTAGTAAATAATTTAAAGTTAAAAACTGGACTTTGAAACGGGAATTAAAATTAGATGGTAAAATATAAAGGTAATATATAAGTCAGTTGTTAGATACTTAAAATAAAGTAGTCTAAATAAAGATATTTTTAAAAGAATAAAATATATTAAAGAGAATTATATTCTAATCGAAGTTTAAACGGATCGTATACCATAGGTTTAAAGGCTTATAAATTTAAATATAAATATAAAAAGGTTAAATATTCTTATTTATATCTAAATCTTAATATGAACACTAGTGTTGATGACAAGATAAAATAATACATTTTAATTAGCATTAATTTACGCGCTATTTAGGCGGGGATTAACATTGTAAGTTAAATAAAGTTAAAAACTTTTAATGAAAATTAAGTATTATTTAAAAAGACTTTGGAGTTAAAATTCTAAAAATAGCATACGGTTTAGGAGCATACTAGGCAAAATGAGAGATTTTAGAAACTTAAAGTTAAAGAGGGTACTAATGTAGTTATAAATGTTCTTTAAATGTTAATAACCTAAAATCATTCCTAAAGAAAATGCAATATATTAACAACTTAGCAATAATAGAATAGAAACACTTTGTTAAAACTTCTACGTATAATAAACGATCTTTTAAAACGAAATAATACGAGTCCGGATTAAGTAATTTTAAATTAAAGAGTATTAATAATAACGTATTAAATAGGTAAATAAAATATATAAGGAACTCGGATATCTTTGAACGGGATTAATTATTTAGTTTTAATTACATGTCTCTTAATGTTAAAAGTTTAAAAAGCTTTATAATATAATCTAAAAAAAGTTTCACTTTTTAAAAAGAAAAGAACGCTCGAAATCCTAATTTTAAGCCGCTTAGTTTCAAGCGAAGTTGCCTTATATATATTTAAATACTGATTTAACAGTAAATCTAAATGAATCGTAGCTATTCATATTCGCTAAATTTAAATTCAACAGATAAGAATATAATTATTAACCGAATCTTATAATCAAATATGTTAAAGCTTTTGTACTCGCGCTTATTATATAAATGATATAATAAATTATCAGTAATCTACCGTATTAAGATATGAGTTTAAGTTAGTTTAAGTCGAACTTTATTAACCGATTAAGAAGTTTAATGTCTAATTAACTTTAAACTCTTTTTATTCGAAGGGAATCTGGTAAAGATATAAAAGCATTTTATTAATAGTTCGAATATATTCTCATTATAAGGAGGAACTACGAGATTATAAATGAGATATTTATAATCTCGACGAAGAAAGAACACACTAATTCTTTTTTCATACAAATATAAAAATGATAACATTTAAGAAAAGAAATGCTTTAGATAGACGTAGTAACGAAATAAACAATATATTACCGGTAAGTATGTTCTTAATTTCGAAAGTTAATCTTCATTTCCGTTTATTATTTTAGCGAAAGAAAATACTTATAATATATAATATAAAAAAGCCGTATTATAAATGAATAAAATAATAGATTTAAGTTATAACGTCTTATATAAGCTCGCAACGTAAACAAGCTCGCGATTTATTTTTCTTAACATTTTAATTACCTCATTTTATTTGTTTATTATTGAACGTATACGTTATAGAACGCTTTATAAAAACATTAAAGGTGAACTTAATCGTTTACGTGAAAAGATAAAACCTAAAACTCAGTTATAAAAAGCTCAGTTTTAAATACGATATTGCCGAACCGATCATAACAGCTAGATATTACAGTTAACCCGCCCGAGCTGGTCTTATTCTTAATTTCCAGAAGTTGTTTCTGACCCACAAGAAATTTATTATCGAAAAGATCCTTAACTTATATACGCGAACGTTTGCTGTACGGCTTTAATACGTTAAAGATATGGCGAATTTATTGATAGTCTAATGCGTTATAATATACGGCGAGGTTAATTAGGCGTCGAACTTTATACGACGGGGAAAAAAGAAATGGGTTTAAATTAAAAGATCGATTATCAACTAGTATTATGCGAAAATTTAAAAATGTTTGGTAAATAATTCGAACGTATTTGAGTTATAATTATAAAATACGGTATCGTAAAAAATAGTATTTTTAATAAGGCTCTATATAATATTAAAAATAATAATTATAAATATTGAAATCGTAAAAGGTTTAATTTAATGTAATAAGTAAATTGAAAATAAATAATGACTATATAAGTTAGTAATTCGTAAAGTTAGGTGTTGGTACTATTTATTATTTTGATAGAAAAATCTTATTTTAATTCTTAATATCGAAGATATTTATTATTACTTAATTAAAACCTTAATAAAAAGTATAATAATTAAATAACGAACGACTTAAGTTTAAATAAGGTTAAAATTTCGATAAGCATATACGAACGTTTAAAAAGGATCGAAACTTTTTCTTATCCTCGCCGGTTACGAAAATCATTATACGAAAATGGCATTATTACGTTTTATATATTGGCCTATTTTTTATCGGCTTCAACCTTTCGAAGTATTCTATTTCTCCCTATTAAAACGCGCTTATTTACTTTATATCGAGAATTTAATATAACGTTATTATACTCATATTACGAAAAAGCCCTTTTTAGTTCTTATAACGCGTTTCAAGTTACTATAACGTCCGATAATATTAAACCCGAATTTGCAAAAGTTGAATTTATGTATTTAATTTTAATAACGTTCTTTCCAAATTAAAAATTCCTCCAGTTATACCTATATCGCTTGTTTCTTTAATTATTTTTATTAATTTCATTTCTCTACTCGCGAAAACTTTTTAAAAAATCCGTTAAGTAATAAAATGCGAATGTTATTTATAAAGAAAAAAGATTTATTAAGGTAATTCGTTGATAAGAATAATGAAATCGGTTAATTTTAAAATAAATGGTTATATATTACGTTTATATAAAGCCTTTTTCTTTTAAAAAAATATATAATTACGCGAAACGAACTATATCTTAAGTAAACGTCGAAGACTTAAAGAATAAACCATTTTAAAAAGAAGGAACCTTTATTATATAAAAAGAATAAGTTTTCCTTATCGCAAATGAAGGTGGTAATAAAAAATGCAGCTAATAATAGCTAAATGTGGTCGTTATAAAAACATTAAGACGAAGGAACGGAAATATGACGTTTATAACAAGCTCGGACATAATGCGAATACTTATAAAAAAGTTATAAATACGTTTAGCGAAAAGAAAATACGATTAGTTAGAATTAATTTATAGCGTTATAATTACTTTATTTAGATTTGTTATCGCGATGTGCTAAAAAACGAGTTGCGAGCTTGTGTAGGACGTTAGTAATTGAATGACTCATATGCAAGTTTGCTTAAACTTTCTATTTAGTTGACATTTCTAAGCCTGCATGTAAAGATCTAAACTCCTTCACTATCCGACGGCCGCTAAAATTATTATTCAATGGAATATAAAAGATATTATATAAATATTCACATTATTTCGTTTTATATAGTTATTTCTTTATCTATTTCAACCTTTTAATATATTTTAATTCCTGGTTTTAGAAAGCGCTTATTCGCTTTATATCGGAAATCTAATAAGACGTTATTATATATTATTGCGAAAACGTTATTTTTCGTTTTTTCTGAAACGGCCAAGGCCGCTATAACGGGCGATAACGTTGAATTTCGATTTACTAAAGTTGCATCCTCTTTATTCGACTTTAATAAAGTTTATTACGAATTGCAAATCTCTTTAGCTGTAGTATCATTAACGGGGCTGCCTATAACTTCCGTTAATAGAATATCTTTCCCTTTAACGAAAACCTTGAAAGTCTTTGAAGTTTAAACAAGAACACTAATTATTACAAGATAAAAAGCACTATTAAAATAGCCTTTAACGCGATTAATGAACTATTCTTTCTGAATGAAAAGTGACATGTTACTTTTATACGAAGTTGTTTTTTATTAAAAAAAGATTAATCACGAAAAACGAATTAAGTTTAGTAAACGTTCAACGAAGACCTTTAAAAAAGAAAAGATCACTTATTATATAAAGGGTATAAATATTTATAACCGAAAAGAAAAGTAATAATGAAAAGAAATAATTAATAATTAATAACAATAATCGTTCTTAAGTCGTTTTAATAATAAAACGAAAATATAACGTTTAAGTAAACCCGAATATAATATATATAAAAAAAGATAAATATGTTTAACGAAAAGATGTTAATTAAGTTATATTAATTCGTTTCAGGACGGTTAAATCTTTTTTAACTGCGACTACTGCGAAATACTATACAATTCGACTACTTTATATAATTGACTTGCTTATATCGTCCGTTAATAGCTATTGCTGGAATAGTAATATATTATAAATACACTTATTGAAAAACACTCTGCCGTAACGTTAATTAATTCAAATTTAATTATGCTACTGCCTAGCTACTCGTTCAAAGTGCTTGCTGGGTAAGGAAAGTTATGAGCCCCACGTTGGTAGCTTTAATTGCGATCAATCGCTAGTTGTTTGCTCTTTAGCGACACGTGCGGGGTGGAGCCGTTACATTTTGATCACAAGCCGGGTGGTGTACCACCGAGCCATTTTTCGAATCCGGCGCGAGGTTCGCGTTTTGGCGGCCGCTAATAAGATCTTCCCACGAAATGCATAGTGGCGCAGTGCGGGGTTAACAGAGGCGCTGGACTACTGTCGTTGGCCCAGTGGCTTACGGGCCAACCCATTAGATGAGGAGCAACGTGTTACGCCCTGGTCACCCGTTCTAGTTGCTCTCGGGTTACCTCATCGAGACCAGGCCTATGTTTGACGTGGTGGCTGCGGGTGCAGCGAAACCGTAACTAAAGCCATCAGCTATAGGGGACATCAGTTGTGTTGTTTTATTAGGCTAATTGCGTGTGTTATAGCACGCGTACAGCTCATTAGTAGCTTCGCCACGGACGATATATACGCCGATCATTAGGTGGCCTTTTCGTTTATGAAGTGCTTCGCCCTTTAACCGGCGCATAAAAGCCTTTTTAAAGAAGGAAGTAATAAGTGTTAATGATCTACTTTTAACAGTTGCGAAAAGTGAAAATATAATAATATTAAATTTTAAAACTAGAATTTAATTAGTAATTACAGAGTTTTAAAGAGACTTAAAAAGAGTTAAATATAAAATAAGAAGTAAAAATAATACGAATTCTCTATTACTGGCGAACAATTCTTTAATTTAAAATTATGAAGTATAATATATATTATTACTTTATATCGTTTTAGCTTTTTTATGAACAATTAATAATACTTATAATATAGAATGATTAAGTCTTATAGAAATCTGTTTTCGTATTTAAGTATTTGAACTGATTTTAATAGGAAGATTAAAATTTAAAATATTTTGACAATATAATAACTTCCTACTTTCACTTTTATAAGTATAAGAAGATGTCTTGAAGTTTATATTTATATTATCAGCCTTTACTATACAAGGTGTCAAAATTTACTTATTATATTTTAACTATATAGAAAGATCTTTTTATTTTATTAATACGAACTTCCTTTCGCGATTACTATAGAAACTTATAAATCTTAGACTTTGATAAATATACTACGCGGTTTTATAAGCTATTTTATACAAAGTATTATACGTATTACTGTATATAAGATTCATTTTTAAAAATTATTTATTAAAATAATATAAATTCTTAAATAAGTAACTATGTTCCGTTCGTTAAGTCTCCTTTTCAAGTTACCATTCTCATTACAAACTTGTATATTTAATCAGGCTTTGCTGTAATTAAATAAAAGTACCTTTAAAATTACTAAATATGTTAACATGCTTTAGAGGTGATAGAAGAGGTTAGAACAGTTGAATTTATAACTTTATATAGAAAAATAGAGAGCTGTAAGCTTACAGTTACTTGTATCTAAACTTATTATAAACTAGTAACTTAAAGTAACAATTTAATCGTTTTTATTATAAAAGATCACAATATATTACATGCATAGTAATATATTCTAGTTTGCACTTTATTTAAATAAGTTATTAATCATTGAACCTTTCTCTATTATTACATTAAAGGTACTATTCGGGTATAGAGAAATGGATTTTAATATAAGCTCTGTATAAGAGCGCCTAAAAAGTGCTTCGGATAAAACTAAACTTAGCTTTTAAATATTTTTAAATTTTCGTTAATCGTTCAAAGTAAGGAAAATGCCTTTGCTCAGAACCACGACTATTAACGACTAAGTGCGGTACGCTTGTCAGTACGACAAGATTTATAAGAACTTTCAAAAATAAAACGTTAACGAGAGAACTATAATTTTATTTAAAAAAGAGTTACGCGAGGTCTGCCGAAGGGTTCCGATATAAAACGGTTAAAAAGATAATTTCGAAGCTATCGTGAGACGGAGAAATTAAAAGGATGCGTACTTTAATCAGAAATATTTCGAATTTAGATTAAATAGAAATGTTACATGTAAGGTGATAGGAGTAAAACGATGAAAAGAACCGTAGTGTAGAAAAGCTTTAAAGAAACAAAATATTATAGAAGTATTTAGATGAGGCCTGGTAATTTTAATACTATTAAATTAATCGTAGACGATATTAAAACTATAATAAAGACCTTCTAACATTTAATAACGGTTTTATAAACCGCTTTTATACAATATTAATAGTTATTAAATAAATGTATGTAAATTAACAGATTTATTTTAACCTAAGTTATTTTAAAAAAAATTAAAGTAGAATAAATTCTAGGATAATATAAAGCCTTCAATGATAAACTTATTTAATAATTACTGCGTACGAAATATCGGCTTTATATTCACTGTGTATTTTATATTCTATTTGATTCCTAGAGCTACGTTGGTCGCCAGTGGAAAGCCTTAGAGTATTAATCTATTATTGGGCCTTTTTACCGTTGGTTTCTCTTCTACTATTAAAGTGAATATCATTGTTACGAGAATATTACAATATCTGTCACATTGTATATAAGACTTAAACTATTTAAAACGCAGGAATTTCTTTTTATATTCTACTATTACGTTTATATTCTAGTGATCTTAAAATCTTAATAACTCGCCACCCTTTCTATATATTGAACATTTATATATAAAACAACTTTTATTTATCTTTGACGTTTATATAAAGTACTGTTCCTTTTAAGCTAGTAAAGAGTCTCCGTCTTTAAAGTGGATATACATAGAAATAATAAGATTTAGAGTTCTAAAAATGAACACCTTCAAAGGTCTTTATTAGCTATGAATTATAATTTCTTAATTAGTTGATTAGTAACACTCAAGTGTAATATTCTAGAAATATTTAAATATATTAATAGAATAGGAAAGACTAAAATAGTAATATACATATAGGGATAAGGTGAATAGAAGACTGTTACTATTAAGAAGAACTTTAATTTAGATAATTATAATAAACTCGAATAAACCTAGTATAGATTTCCTGCACCAGCCTCTAGCGTATATCTTATTAGAGTTATTTATATAATTTATAAATCTTATATTTAATTACTTATAATATGAAACTTTATATTCAAGTAAGTAAATATACTAAGATCTAATACGTACTAATGTTATATTAGTATAACGACCTTTAGACATTTGTCGCCGAATAAGTTATATAAAAGTAGATAATAAAAATTATTTTTGATTTTTCACAACTTTAAAATCCACCTTTACGAGTTAAAACGCTTTTAGAATTATAGGTGTTATTTCTGATTACTTTAGTATAAATGAATATTTAAAGAATAATTAATATATTACCTAAATAATAGTTCCTAGTCTAATTGCTTTACTACGACTATAATAAATAGAAATAGTAGTTAATCGTATAATATGAGCTTTTTATAATCTTTGCGTATAAACTTTCGTTAATCTTTCGTTCCGTTCTTTTTCTAATTATTTAATATAAGAATTGATATAAAACAGCCCTACTCTATTCAAGGTCTATATATCTCCTTTTTATAGATTATTATATTTCTATTTTTAATTCATCTAAAAAGAAACTGTGAATGTAATCTTCTTTTCAAGTTTTAATAGAAATAAAGAATTAGCTAGTATTATATGTCAAGGACGATATATATTAAAAGGTGGAATATAGGCTGTTAAGGAATGTTTAATCCTCAAAAACAGGTAAAAATATATGATATTAGCACGGGAAAGCAGCTAGCTAAATACATATAGGAGTTTTGAAAGTAAGCCTAAGCTAATCTCTATATAAGTTCCTAGCTTATAAAATTGCCCCTTCCTTTAAATTTAATCCTTGCGTTATTTTCCATTTTACGAGATAAGCTCATTTATAACACCCCCTTAAAACTTTTATTTAAAGGCGGCGAGATCTGCAAATCGTAATTCGAAAGGCTTTTCGTAAGAGTAGAAAGATATCACGCGGTGTATTTTACATTCGTACGCTTTTAACGTATTACGTACTATTAGCTTTATATTCTTTAATGGCTATTAAATGTATATAATTATTTAGTCCTATTTTTAGTCCTATATATCTTATTATTATTACTTTATAACGTTTAATAGCGTGACGAAATCTTTAAGACCTTATTAATATTAGCGTGTTAGAGAACAGTTTTGAGTTTTAATATAATTCGTTCAGAACTACAAGGACTTCTTATATTTTAAATAATAGATTCTTCATAGCTACTTGCTTTCAATTTAGTCATTCCCTCATATGTTGCCCGTAATAGCTTTTCATAGTGCTATTATTAAATTAAAAATAATCATAGTACACGGAGTAACCAGGGATCATTAAGGAAAATATATTTAAAGTGTAAAAACTGACGCTAATTTATCCTACATATGTAGTTAATTTTCGGGATCGAATCTCTTGTCCCTTTATTCTTAAATTTGAAAAAGTTTAAAAGAATTTTGATCTTTTCTATTTCGTTTTTCTTTCTCAATGCGAAAAGGTTGTAAGAAACGGAACTGTATATTAACGTTCTTTTAATAGTACATCTACGTTATTCATTTAAATATTAATTAACATTTATTATTTACTACATCTCTTTAATAATACGGGCATATAATTAGAAAAGACTTCGCATATAACCTTTTTAAATCTTGTTACAAGTATAATAAAAATGTTAAGATTTAAAGTTATCGGCTAAACGTTCCTCAGACGAACGGTACCTACTATTTAATATTTTCGATTGTCCTTTTATTAATCAATAACCCTTTATTTCTCTTAAAACTTTAAGCGTTATAACTTCTTCGACTTTATTACTTACGAACCGTTTATGAGAATTATTATTATAGTTTCCTTTTTAAAGCAAATAGGTTACGTACAAATAGCAGCTATGTAGTACTAATAAACATGTATAAATTAGCCTAATTATATTAGCTTTAATAGTGAATATTAATTTATACTATATAAATTAAAGAGCGCGTTTAATAAGCTTTTCAAATACTTAATTATTAACCTAAACTTTGAAATTTTCAAATAGAAAATTAAATATTATTATAATAGCAGGTTCACCTATTAGTAAAAACTCGATTCTGAAAATTCAGGTAATACTATTAAAAAATAAAATTCAGAGATCATTTAATTCATATTAATATATTAGATATGAATATATTTAATTAGTTAATGTATACTTTAAATGCTTTATATTAAAACTCTTTACTCGAAGGAAATCGATTATTAATCTCAGTATTACTGTAAATGGCTTTTAAAAATATGTATTAAGAATTATCACTACTGATTCATAGGTCTATGCCTAACGAAAACGGGCGTTGTTTTTAAAATATCGAATAGAAATTAAATGTAAAGATTATATAAATTAATTATGATATACCGCGCGGTCGTAGGTGTAGTATATCGAGATGTAAATAAAAGTCTTTAAAATCGGGGCGGATTTCGAGTTAAAAATAATTTTTAAAACAAAGCGTTACTTAACTTGAATGACAAGTATATTTCAATTATGGTAAATAAAGACTACTATGTATATTAAAGTAGATTAATACTTGGTAACTTGTTAAAACATTTAAATAATAGTAATCTAATATTTTCTTTTTAAATTAACCGAAATATTACACCTTATTAACTATTTATAATCCTTTAACGTTAAAGGTAAGCTTACGAGACGAATAATCTTACGGGATGAGTTTTAGCTTCTCCTAACTATATAACTTCAATTATTTATTTCTTAATTGTAGTAATACAGAAGGGCTTATAGAAAAACCGAAAATGAAGGTAATTAATAAGGTTAAAAACCGAAACTCGAGAGTTCAGTATCTAATATTAAGTTCTATATAAAATGTTGCTTAATTTACATTATATACATAATATTACGGTAGATCTTCCCGAACAGATAGTGTTCTTAATTCGCAAAATATAAAACGGACTGAAACAAAATTAATTATCAACCGACGCCTTAACCGACAGGCGCGAACGTATCCTATCCGGTTTCAATAGGTTAAAGATATGGCGAACATATTGCATACCTAATACCCCGCGAGATACGGCGGAGTCCAATAGGCGTCGAACTTTATTAAATAATAATAAAAACTTAAGACGTGTTTAAACCGAAGGATTAATTATATAAGTTCATATACGAAACTTTAAACCCATTTCGTATCTGATTTAGGGTTATTCGGGTAATAATTATAAAATATAGTATCGGAAAAAAAGAATTTACAACTTTAACGTAGCGGCATTTTATATTAAGGTTTCTTAAAATAACGAGAATAATATACAAAAGCGCAAAGAACTTGGATAGATTTACTAAAATAATCGGTCATATATAATAATTATAAACGTTCTTAATTTGATGAATTAAATTTTAACCTTGTTTATTATTTTAGTAAAGAAGAATCACTTGAACCTTTAATATCGAAAATATTTATTAAATCTCGATTAGAAGTTCGATATAAGTATTAATAAATCAATAATAAAAGAATTAAGTTTAAAATAAATTGGATATTTTATTAAATACTTTTAAAGCGTAGGATAGAACCGAATCGTCTTCTGATCCTTAACGGCCACGAAAGTAATTAGTTAATAAAATCCGAAAGAATTATATAAATAAAGACATTATTACATTTTAAATGCCCGCTTATTCCTTTTACTAGCTTTAATGTTCTAACATATCCTCCTTTCTATTTTAAAACGCGTTTATTCGCTTTACATCGAGAATTTACTAGGACGTTATTATACTTAACGTATCATATAAGTGAGCGAGATATACAAGTGAGCTAGACACTTTTTCACACTTTACGACAACAAATCTAAATATAATAACTATAACGCAATTAATTAATTCAAATTAATCGGTTTCCTTTTCGCTAGACGTATTTACAACTTCTTTATAAGTACGCGTGTTATGTCCGGGCTTGCTACAAACGCTATACTTCCGTTCTTTCGTTGTAGCTCTTTTACGATAAATATCTTTAGCTATTATTAGCTGCATTCTTTTACTACCCCCTTTTTTTCTGCTAAAAAACTTATTCGTTTTATATAATAAGTATCCCTTCAGCTTGGCAACGTTTATATTTAATTCTTTAAGATTTATTTAAATATGGTTCGTTCAGTACAATTAGGCGAGTCTTTTCTAAAAAAAAGTAACTTGGTATAAAAATAACAAGTTATTTTTTATTAAAAATTAACGTATTTTATTATTTCTATTAGCGAGCCACTCTAATAATATTTAATTTTCTTTTATAAGTAATATCTTTATTTCGTTATTTTACGGATATTTTTAAAGGTTTTCGCGGGAATGGAAAGAAATAAAACCGGCGGAAGTAAACGGTAAAACGGTTGGTATAAGTATAACTGGAGGTACTTTTAATTCGAATAAAACGTTATTAAGATCGAATAAAATAAATCTAGCTTTGGCATATCCGAATTCAGTCTTATCGGACGTTATGGTAACTTTAAATACGTCGTAAAAATCGGCGAAAAAATCTTCTTTCGAGATATAAATGTAATAACGTTATATTAACTCTTCGATATAAAATAAATAAGTACGTTTTAAAACGGAAAAGTAGGAAATATTAAAATGTTAAAATTGATCCCGATTTTTTAATCCGCTAACAATAAATTATCGCGATGCTAAGATTTAAGATAAATTCTTTTATTATGTAATAAATAGCGGTATAATTTAACTTTATGAATTAATAACTTATATAATTATTACTTACTTCGCATTCGCTTATTACGTTTATTCAAGTCTTTTATATCTTTCAGTACTTATAATTACCATGTCCGATACTATAAAAACTCTTATAAAAAAACCCGTTTCGTCGAAATTATACATACTTTTTTACGATATCGTATTTTACGATTATAACCCGAACAAGCTTGAACTAGTTACGAAATACCTTTAAATTTTAGCATAATATCTTTCAATAATCGATTTTCCGATTCAAACGCGTTTAAAGTATTTTTTTGCTGTAGTATAAAGTTTAGCACCTAGTTAACCCTAATGCGGATATGCGCGAAGTTAAGAAATAATTAAAAAAAAACTTTGCCCGTAAATCCTTTATAAATTGAAACCGGATACGGTTATAATACATTATATGCTTTTCGATTATAATTATTATATAAACGGCGTTAATATTAGTAATTAAAGGCACTATATTTTTATAAAGAAGTACTATGTACGTAAGGACGCAAGTTAAGTTATTATGTTTAACTCTTCTTTTTTTTAGTTATTATTACGAATTGTTTTATATTTTGGCTAAACGGTTAACCTTTTTAAACCGGTTTCGAAAACGTTGTTAATTTTCGTATAACCTTTATAAAAAAAGTCTTTAAGTCTTTTAGAACGAAAGCGTATAACAGAAAGTTAGTTTTAAAAATACTTTATATAATAGCGCCATACAAGCCTCATTGAAATCATATATACGGATCTAATTAAAAGACGTAAGTTATTATTAAGCTTATCTCAGGTATATATAGCTAAGACAGCGCTGAATTAGCTTAAAGGTAGCGAGAAACGGTATTGCAAATCGGAATGCAATATTTACGATACGTTCCCGTTATAATACTTATAGTATAGCTATTTGTTAGGGGTTATATGTCTTATTAGTTAGAAAGCTGCTAACCTTGGCAGCGTTACACCTTTTAACGCTTTTTGCTCAGCGGTGCTCTCCAACCCTTAACACTATTTATACTAATAATATATATTAGTATAAATATTATACCCAAATTTAAGGAGAAGCAGATATATATCGATAAAGGATTAATATAATTCGCCAAAAGGGTCTCTAATTGTTAGTGCATTGATCAATTTTACACTGACCGCTTACTGTTGTACCTAGTTGGCACCCGAGGATGTACCGACCGTTTTCCCATTTACTTCCGTTAATTTTAATTTCCCGGCGGCGAAAACTTTTAAAAATATTCATCAAGTAGTAATATAATGACCTTACTTATAAAGAAAGCTTAGAAATTATTAAAGGTAATTCGTTAATAAGAATAATTAACGCGGTTAATTTTGTAATAAAGAATTATTTATTACTTTCATATAAAGCTGCTTTTCTCCTAGAAAAAAAAGAGCTCATTACGCGAAGCGAACAATATCGTAAGTAAACGTTAAAGGATTAAAAATAAACCTTTTCAAAAAAGAAAACATTTACTATACTAAAATGATAAGCGTTTTTAGCCGAAAAAGAGGTAGTAAAGTACCCTAACTAATAATCGTTAAGAATAGTCTTCGTAAAAAAGTTAACACCAAAAAACGGACATATGGCGTTTGCAGCAAGCTCGGACATAACGCGCGCACTTATAAAGACATTATAATATGTTTAACGATATAAACTCCGATTAATTTTAATTTGTTATTACGAGGTATCAAAAACCATCCCGTACGCTTGTTCATCCCGTAAGGTCATCTCTAATGTTAACGTAAATGACAAGAGTATG
This sequence comes from Monosporascus ibericus, assembly GCA_004154915.1. Taxonomy (NCBI): domain Eukaryota; kingdom Fungi; phylum Ascomycota; class Sordariomycetes; order Xylariales; genus Monosporascus; species Monosporascus ibericus. The sequence continues at coordinate 95,255 of QJNU01000086.1, forward strand.
AAATATATTATGGCCGGTTATTTTACCGTTCGAGACCTTTCTAATGACTTATATAATATTATAAACGAAGCCGTTATGTAAAATAACAGGAATAATCTCAGGCATATCTAATGCCAAGTATACTAGGCCTAAAGGACGAATAATTAAAAACGCGCTTTAAACGTATGATTTATATTACGGATAACAAAACGGAAAAAGGAACTTAACTGCGACAGTAAAATGTTCGTCGAATAACCTACGCGCGTAACGCGGGTCGTGTATCCCAGCGGCATCAACCTATGCAAAGTCGAAACCTTACCAACGTAACAACCCATAATAGCCGGCATGGCCAAAAATAGGCAACTCTATAAAAAATATGCAACGCGCCCAATTGGGCATGGGCGGCCCTAATAAACCAGCAGATGGGCGCCATGCAAAAGCGCCTATAAAGCATGCACGACGGTGGCAGCGCGAGCGGCATGCCCTACATGGCGAGCCTAGCGCCCGTGTTCGACGGCGGGGACGGAGGCAAGATGCCTAGCGGCATGGACATTGCAGCGCATGATGGAGAGCATGGGCTTGGGCGGCATGATCGTGGAGGTGGACGCGGCGGCAGAAGGTAGCACACACTCTGGACGCAAGAAAAATGTCATTGGGTATGATGAATGGGCTACATGCGGGAGTACGGCGTTTAAAGCATTTGCACGTCGTTCTCTGGTTGTAGGGTCAGGAGGCGAAACCATTAAAACTGCTGTTTTCCAAAGACGAGAAAATAACCGAGTCTCTAACGACGCTTACCTCTGTCGCAAGTTAGTGGAACTCACACTCGAACTCAGTACTCCAATCGGTGTCCTGAAGAGCCTTAAAAAAGGGTCCTTGAATCGACGATGCTCCATGGCGGAATATCCACAACCCCGGTTCCTTTTGCTGAAGTTGGTGCAGGTGGCGCCGATTGTCTTGGCTGGCGCTGGTGCGTTCCATGGTCCTGGGAACTTAGTTTGGGGCGGGGCGCGGGGATACCCGCTGGCTGGCCGAGCTGCTGTCATCTGAGCGCTACGTACGGAAGGGCAGCAAAAAGACTCCACGGAAAAGGGGAGCAAGAGCTCGACGAGAGTATGCTTCTCAGATTATACGCAACGCAGCCCCTTTAGCAACACGGCAAAGTCACACCTGCGGTGGGGAGATAGCATATAACTAATGGCAAGCTATAGCGCGACACTCGCGAATTAAGATATCATTCATCAATGGCGGGGCAAGGTTCGTAAGCGTATGTTGGAGCATGCGGATCTTAACAAAGTGTCCAGCTAGGCGAAGGACGTCGTTGGGTCCATACACCCATCAGATTCTCCCTGGTTAGCGAAGGCGCCGTCTCATTTTAGTTGGGACACACAGTTAGTGCTAAGCGAGAGCTCAGCCGCAAGGCTTATAGCAGAACATCAAGCGAAACGAAAACATCACCTGCCGAACGTTACATGTATTCGTCTTCTCACATAACGAGACGATACACTCCCATTAGAGAAGTTGCCGAGTTATGCGGCATCGTCTCCATCGATCCCTCTGGCCATTGACAGCGCGGGAAAAGCTCTAACGAACCAGCCCCCCCCTACTCAAATATATGCCAAAATCGCTTCCGTGCGGCAGGACGATGCCTAACGTGAATTTCAAGGTTCCAAGGCCACGTATATTCTGGTAAGGAATTTCTGGACCCTATTTGCGGCACCGAAGAAGCGGTTTACTGTTTCAATTTCAGCTGCTCCCTTGCTAACCCTCTTGAAGATGCCTAGATCGCTAGGTTGTTGGTCGCATCGAAGCGGAAGCATATTTCCTAGTAGCAGTTAGCACCTCAACTACTGCAGAGATCTTATCGGCTCGTCCAACTGGAGACCAACAAACTCCTTGTGACAGAACTGAAAGTGCCAATCGGAAATCACCAAGCAAAACAAACCCTACTACTCGGTGTCGCCATGTCAACGAAACAACTCAGAACAGAAATATCATCCGTATCCTGCACCTATCAGAAGATCTTACTGCGTCGCCGTCTCGTGCTTCTAGGATGTGCTAGCTTTGGTTTTATCAAAACCCTCACAGAAGTCCGTTTTCGAAAGTTGCATTTCCGACTGAGAGACCACTTGGGCGATTAGTATATGCGACTTATCTCGACCTGCATCACCGTGACCCAAAGCTTAATCATAGCCTGAATAGTACCCCGATGAATGGCTGGGCGAGACCTGAGGTTGGCGCTAACGAAGCAGGTATCGGTGCTAGAATTCAGTCTCTCAACCGGATATGTCGCATATGCTAGGGTCTGCCTTAGTTCAACTTCGAAATCCACTCTATTATACCCAGCCTGTCCTAGCCAGCTCCAGGAGGGGGTATTGAAGACTAAAGATTTAGGCCTCCTGGGAGGCACGGAACCTTTTTCTTGTAATGGTAGAGCTGTCCACAGTAAGTCCTGGATGAAGGTCTTGTCGAGCAAGGCTGCACCAAATGACAAGGGTTGATAGGTGCACAATTATTAGGATACATATCCGACACTTCCATCGATAGACCCACAATAAATGTCGTGGAACACATCATCCGAAACCGTGCAGCTTACGAAGGTTGCGCGCAAAAGTGTGCATACATTCCTGGTTTTAGGCACAGTATGGACTGCGGCCGAAAAACGTTATTTCCCGACCAGGTATGCTGTACGATAAGTGACCTTAGCTGCAGAGACGCTATTAAGGCACTAGAGGTACTCCCCTGGAAATTGACTTCAGCACGCCGCAGCCACGAGCCTCATTTTCACTGTATGTCACTGTGCTTTGTGGCGTACTATGGGCATGACCAGGTACGTATGCACACGTTTTGCGCTCGACATTCGTAGCGGTCGAATCAACTCCGCCAAAGTCCACCTGTTGCGCAATTCGTTACGTAACGGCCAAGCCAAATAAACCCGTGAACTATTTCCCAAATGGATAGCTATCCATTTAAAGCTGTCGTGAATGGACAAAATGACCATAGTAAGTGAATCGTGGCGTTGGATATAATATATGTGGCTGAGGACGCGCCCTAGCCACTTCCCTGGCTAAGGGCGGCTAGTATCTTACCGGGTCTAGTTAGTGCACGAACCAATTTGGAGGTATATTCACATATAAAATAGCAGCAAAATGATTTACCTGTAAACATCCACCAGAGTCCACCGGTGGCCATCCATATCGAGATTTCGCCGGTTTCATCATGTATTTTAAGGTGGCGGTAGATGACTGTCAATCCATTCCACAGGGGTGGTTTGCGACCCAGCTTGCGTTGCTTCGACTTCTGGCCAAGAACGGCCGGAAGTTTCTAGGGTTAAATCTATGTAAGAGTTTGAGAAATAATAATGTACCACGTGATGAAGCGCCCTCCTGTATAGTTGGCACACGAGGGCTACCGAGCTTCTGCCAGCATATTTTTTAGAAAGCCTTCCCCGGGAAGCTCGATATCGGCATTCCTTGTTGATATAGTGCCCCTCCGGCATTTCTAATACACTCCGTACTAGCCGAAGTAAATAATGGCAGGACTTAGCAGCTTTTCTTGCAGTGTCATACCTTTCGACCCTATGGGAGAGTAAATCACTTCCCAGTGGAGCCCTGAGGGGACGCCCCAGCAGGACTGTAACGTGAGTAGTCGCCCATGCGGAAGGCGGATATACACGCGATCCGATAGAATAGGGTTCATGCGATAGTTGAACAGTCCAGCTTGGCTGTCTAGAGAGCATTGAGCAGATATGTTCAGCTGGCAGTTTTCGAATATATTTGCCATCCGGTTGCAAGCATCATGCCAGTCTCCGTCGTCCCTTTGAAGGAAGTTGTAGATAAGGAATGAATGTATTCTGAAAACTGAACTATACGACATACTTTGAATTCGAGCCTCTGGCCCGTAGCGGCTGTTCTGCACCATAGGACTTTGGACGTAGTATCCGATAATTACCTGTGATTTAGAGATTTGTATTGGAATGCGGGGCGCTGAATCCGGGCTCATAATTTTAGACGTTGAACTGGATGGACGAGAGGTGGAAGAATCGAGTACCTTGTAGGATAGAGACAATTCTTGGCTGTGGGGACGGAATGAGCAGGCAGAGAATTTTGGAATTCGGGTCTAGCAGCGAGAGGGGCAGCTAGAAATAGCAAGCGCCTGAAGTGCAAACTCGGCTCCGAGGACTATGGGGTAAAGGTCTTCCCGGATAGGTCCCTAGTATTTACTATTCAAGTAATCCTAAGGCGAAAGATTATCAGTTTTGTCGATTGCTTATTGGGGACTCACGGCCGGTCCTGAGGCTAGTCCAATATCTCCAGGCATTGTAAGACATGTCAAGGTGGAAAAGGGGGGAAGATGATGAGCGATCCCACGGCGGTCGCACTTGAAACGGCTCCTATTGTAGATGGTCATTATGAAGACATCATCAGCCCATCGCATTCGCCTTCACGCAGTTGAAGCTGCAAACACCAGGTCAGGACCAATTGAATACTCGAGGGATCACTCAATTAAACTGACCCGTCGAGTCGCAGGAACTGCTCTGTTTTCATAGTGATCTTTGAGCAGGGCTCCATACAACACGTATAGCTTCTGTGTAACAATTTATTGAATCCCTCTTTGTCATCGCTAACCTTACCATCGCTACTTGCCGTCGCTAATCTTCTCGTCGTTAACCTTGCTGTCATCGGTGGACCATATCTTCATCGCTAACCTTGTCTTCGTCGGTAACCTTTATGAATTACGCTAATACTAGATATTTCGTTATGTAGATAGGTCTGAAAATACTCGACGGTTTCATAACAAATAAGCTGGTAATATACGGATATGAGACATATTTTACATAATTCACATAATAGAATTCGGACCCCTATATTGGAGATACTAGGGAAAGGACCCACTCTAAATATTGAGCAACGCCAATGTTGCCAAGGTTTAATAGTGCATTGGTTGCTACTCGACAAGGGGCTGTTAGCTATCTTAGAATCTTCGGTGCAGGAGCGGCTCCACAAAAACACAGGATTAGGTACGCAATGCAGACTTCGCCCGGGCCAAACTACGACCTCAAACGGGCGTAGCAGCAACAGCTTCTGGCGTGTCCGGCGCCAATAAATCTCTCTCACGACCCTGGGTGGACTTACCTCAGCTAGCTAAGGCCTCCTGGTTCGTTCTCCATTTTCTTCGAAGTCACTCCAGTTGTCAGCTAGCTGGGGGGTGCGTAGCGCACCCCATATACGGAAAGGTCACCTACTGATCGGCCCATACATGTTCCGTGGCTAAGCTACTTAACGCTGTACGCGTGCAATAGCACACGTATCTAGCCTAATATAATAACATAACTGATGTTCCCTATATCTGATAATTAAAAGTCTCATTCGCTTAATTCGCGTAAATATCAATTGATTAGCTATTACTAAGACGATATAGGCTATATATCAGTAAAAATCATTAATATATTTTAATAGTAATAATAGCAACCGTATAATCGGTATCTTAAATCATTTATTAAGGACCTAAGGACTGGAACCATTTTAAAGGTGAATTTTAATTTAAAGCGTACGCGCTTAATATTTGGGACTTTATCGATCTTAATTAGTTACGTTCGTAACCTGTTAAATTTGCAGAACCCGATATAACCTTATATCCGAAAAAACGAGTTCGTTCTTAGACGCGAAATAATACCCCAGCTTCCGATAGTATATTCGAAAACGTTAACTTTATAGGTTATTTTACGAACGTCCTTAAGATAACGACCGAAAGTAAATAAGCTTATAATTAGGAATTTATAGCATATATTTATGAGGATTAAAAGTACGATACTTTCCGTAAAGGTATTAACGACTTTACGAAATAAGTTTTAAAGTTTATATTTTTAACGATTAAAGGAATAAGTTTTTTTCTAAGAAAGAATTTGTAAAAGTGGTACGTTAAGCTGGCCAAATCCGGTAAAGTATACGACGGCAGGCTATTAATTAATACTTAACGAAAGTACCGCGAAAGGTTAAAACAAACCTCGAAATCTAGCAAAAAGTTAAACGAATAAATCGTAAAATGGCAAAAGATTATGGCTTAGAAATAGCGACATAATATCCCAAAAACGAATATAACGATTATATAGGTTAACGACCTATATACGACTTTGGCTTCCATCGTAAAGACTTAAACAACAACCTTCTAGATAATAAAAAAAGCAAAAATCGATAATAATACGATTAATTACCAAAAGGTAATAATTAACCTTTTAAACTATTAGGTTATAACTTATTAACTATTTATATCGAAAAACGTTAAGGTAACGTTTTTTACATTTTACGGGATTCCCGCGGATTTTATTAATTAAAATAACTCTAATTAAAAAGAAATTAAGCCCATTAACCTTTAACTACGAAAGAAAAACTTCGGTACGAATACCGAAACGAGGTAATCGTAAAAGTTCCCATACGGACCGAAATATTAATAAGCGGAAACGTTAAGAATTAGATGCATAAGGCATACGGTATAAAACGTACTTAAGTAACTATTATAGGCTGACTTAATGCTTTTATACATTCCTTAATAAAGCTTTAAAAAATTTCCGATTTAACCAAAGTTTAAAACTATTCGTTCGAAATTAAGTATTTACTGATTAATTCTTAAAAGAAAAGATTAACCGCTTATCGAAAATTATGGAGAAATTAATTACAAAAATAAATTAACTTTTAAAAGGAATAAGATAAATCTTAACGTGCTTTTTAATTACTAATTAACGCAGCGTTATAAGCGCTTCGTTTTACCCTTTAAGGAATTTATCCATCCTGGATTTAAGGTTTACGATATATATCTTTAACCTTATTAATAGGTTCCTGAATTTCAGACTAACCGTATAAAGTAACTGTCACATGCGGGCTCTCAACAGAGGTCAGGTTGGCTATATTCAGGACAGAAGAGCTAAACAAGGACTGACATCTAGGGAACAAAAGAGAAGAGAGAGAGCCCTTTAAGCGCTGGAGCGCTATATATACAGTTAGGATGACTAGCCTAGCTGGCGCTATGACAGTAACGGAATATACGTAAATAATAGCTTCGTCCCGATTAAAAGGTACGGGAAGGTTAATATGTTACTCCAAAGCCCTAGCGGTACGAAAACGTTGCGGCTTTATGATATAACCCATTGCAAAAAATTCGCATATAACTTAATGTCATTCCGACAGCTTCGAAAAAAGGTTATTAATAAAACAACTAAGGGATTAATAACTATATTCGAATTAAGTATAATTAAATTATGGGTACGTTAATAAACAAATTTAATTAATTCGTTATCGAAGATATTAACGTAACTACGTTTTATGTAACCTTTATAACCTATAAACGAAACGTTAATTTATGAACGAAAAGATCATTACGTATAAGTAACGGTACCATATGGCATTTACGCCTAGGCCATCCAGGCCCAAAATAATCGCCCAGTTATAATCCCATGTTAAAGGAATCCGATTAAAGGGTCCTATAATAATCGAATATTAAATATATAGCAAAGCGAAAGCAAAAAGATAAATACGTTACGAATTTCGAAAGGAAGCATCCCGATCAGGCCAAAGAATCGCTGTCGACTTTACTAACTTCGAAAAGGACCTTAAAGAATATAGATACGTTATGTTCGCTACCGATAAATACTTAAGCTTTATTTAGAATATTTACTTGAAAAACCGAAAGCAAGATATATTAATTATAACGTTTTAATACCTTTTAAAAATCCTGAAGAACTAAAATAAGGTTTTCCTATAGGTAATCGAATGCGATAACGAAATCTTGAAAAATTACCAACTTCGAGATATGCTATAATCGCCTCCTTTTAGTATTAAACTTAAGCCCTTAATATTATATACGTAGGCCCAAAACGGGGGTACAAAACGCTTAAAAGGTATAATTAAGAAAAAAGCGATTACGAGACGAAATAACGTTAAGTTACTAACGTTTTTAATCGTATACATCTTTAAAACGGCAATATATTTATATAACCGTACCTTTAAATACTCTTTTTTTTAACAAGCTTTATATAAGATTTATTATACGTATTTGGCATATAAAGACGGCGTTATAATATTTCATCGAAAGGCTTAAAAGGTTTACTTATATAATTATAGCTATATAACTTACGTTATGATAATTACTGCCATAAAAAAAATAAAGGCTTTAAAAGCTAAATCCCAAAGTATAGATTGGCTTTTTCGTTGGTTACCGATTAACAAATATTTACGAAATTTAGAACCTATTAACGAATAAAGTTATCGTTATTTAAAACGTATAATTTAACGAAAAAATTACCTTTTTTAGTAATATCAAAAATTTTAAAAACGACCTCCTTTACGTTACGAAAAACGAACTGCAAATTTTACTCCGATAAGTAAAAATACTTAATTAAACTAATAGCTACTTAATATATATCCAAAAAAAAAAAGATAAAAACCTAAACGGGATTTAGTTACCGGCTGGATTAAAGTGATAATTTTAAGGTAATACAAACGAAAAAGACATACGGAATAAGGGAAAATAAGTTTGTTCGTATAAAATTAATTATTCTTATATAACCGCTTTATTCGAATTATTTCCAGCTTTTAGATTATTACCGTTATTAATATCTGCATTAATAATAATTATAATCATTACGCCGGCGGAAATAATAAAAGTAACTTTAAGTTTTTATTTTTTTATTTAATACAAAATAACGATAAAAGACGAAAATATTTTACGAATTATAAACATAAGCTTTCCGTACGTTCCGAACCAAAGGGATATTATTAAAAACGACCATAAAATTTAAAAGGCCGTATTTAATATTAGACAAATAACCTATTTTGTAAATACGCGTAATAACCGGCCAGTAAGTTACGGAAATTTAAGGAAATTAAAAACTTAAAATATACGCCGCTTTAATTAAAAAAATCTTTAATATATTAAAAAGAAAAACGTTACTTAAGTCGTTAAACCAGATATATAAGCGAAACTTGCCGCTACTACCGTAAGGTTATAAAAGGTTAAATATATACCCGTTAAGGAAAATATTTCGTAACGCTAAAGCGGCTTATTTATAAAATTATAAAAGAATAAAATCTTGAAAAACCGTTAATTAATCGTTTATTAAAAGGAAATAAATGTTAGGATATATATAAATATACGTTTATAAGTTTAATAAATATAATCAATTTTAAAAATATAAGGCCCGTTTTGTTATACGAAATATTTAATAATTTAAAATCGTATATAATAATATATACGTATTTATATTTACTAAAAAATCGTTTAAAACTTTAATCGTTATTACGGCTAAATTTAACTTAAAATTTTAGTAATATAATATTATAAACGTTTTCGTTAATATAAACTTATTTTATAAAATATATATAAAAATACCTTTAAGATATTTATAACGTAATAAAATATTTTTAATTAAGAAAGTATTATATAAATTAAAAAAATCGTTTTTATTTTAATAAAAAGACTTTATTAGCATATTTAAAAATTTAAGATTTAACCCCGTTTTTTAGGAACTATATTATTTCTTTTATCAAAAAGTACTTTTATTTTTTTACGTTAACGATATAATCGTTACGTACAATAAAAAATATTAAAATTTTATTAATTAATTAATTTAATAAATATAAAAATAATATATTTTTATAAATAATAAAGACTTATAATAATTCCTTAAAATCGGAATAATTAAAAATAAACTTAATAAAAAAATCTGGTTATTTTAATTTAATTTTATAATTAAATTAATTAACTTAATCCTTAAAAAAAGGCTAAATAACTTTTTAAAAACGTTAATAATAAACTTTAAATTATTACTAAATCCTAATTTAACTTATTTAAGCTTAATTAATAAATATTAAAAAGAATCGGTTTTATTTTATATATTATAATTAATACGTAACCTAATATATCATTTATAATATTTCGATTCGTACGATTTAATTAAAATTTTAATAATATATATTATAACGTTACCAAAAGAGTTATATTATACCTAATTAATATTAAAACGTTAACGTTATAATTTAATAGCGAAAATTTAATAAATATTTAAAATAATGCCTTTTTTACGAATAATATAATCGATCGAAAAAGTTTTTAAGCTTATATAATAAAGCTTTTTGGAAAAATAATAAGATAATAAATAAATAAATAAAATATAATAAATACTTTTATAACCAAAACGGAATTATTATGCTTTATGCAAATTATTAAAAAAGCTTTATTTAATTTTCGATTAATTAAAAAAATTTAAAATTAGTTTTAATATAAAACCGTTAAATATATAATACGATAATTAATAAATTATACGGTTAGTTAACGCCGATATCGCATTTTTATAAACAAAATTACGGTACGTAAATATATATAACTACTAGCTGCGAAAAGCAGCAAAAAAGGATCTAATTAAAATGGATTATACGCTTATAAGCGATATACTGGTTAATAAAGTAATTAAAGCCTTATTACGAAAAACCTTTAGAAACTTTAAAAAGTAACTAGAATTAATGGATATTATAAAAGCCTTAAATTAACGGAGGAAAGCTTTAAAGGTTATTTCAGACGAAGAATTGGCTAACCAGGAGGATTCAATCGCCGGAGGAGAGATGGAATGGACAGCTGTGGCTTTAGGAAGTGATAAAGTATGACGATTAACGCCGTGAAGACTTTAAGGCGTTAAAGGGGTGTGTCAGCTAGCTGGGGGGTACGTAACGCACCCTATATACGGAAAGATTACCTACTGATCGGCCCATACATGTTCCGTGGCTAAGCTACTTAACGCTGTACGCGTGTAACAGCACACGTATTTAGCCTAATACAACAACATAACTGATGTCCCCTATATCTGATACAAGTACTACTCCATAACGCTAAAAATTAACTAATTAAATCCCAAATCCCCGAAACGAGCCAGCGAGGCCTAAGTTGTAGTTATGTGAAAAAGGGGTCCATAAAGTGCTTTTATTTCTTCAAAAATCGAAAATCTATTATATCTTAATAACAAAACAGTTCTTATAATTATATATATATTTATGTACTTATTTAGATTATAGCTTATTATTAGTTCGATTTTAGTCCTAATTAGGACTCGTTTATTACTTTAAAACTTAACGCGTATAATAATTATAATTCGAACCCGTCGTATTTTTCTTATCTTTCTTTAAACGCGACGAATTAGGAGTTTCTTAATTTTATCGGATTACGCCTTTAGAAGAAAATACACGTACGCATACATTAAATATTTAGTAATAATATCCAGAAACGTATATATCGTTTAAATGTTTTATCCGTAATTAAGTTTTTTATAACAACATTTGAATTATTAATTTAATCGTTCGAATTAACCGATTAAGCAACGTATTAAAAAATGAATACGGAATAACTTATAAGCATATTAAAATTATTAAAAGACTTTTATTTTTATTAATTAAAATCACGTTATAAATAATTACCGTAATACGATATACGAAAAGTTAGTAATTTTCGTAAAAAGGTTTAAATTCCGCCGCCTGTTAAAAGATTTATTATTCGATATAGAAATAATCTATATTATGGTAAACGAATGTTAACGGTTTATAAAGACGTTGACCTTTAATTGATTTAAGTTTTTAAATTAAATATTTATAAATTTGAAGAAATATAATAATTGTAGAATATAAAACGGAAAAGGAAACGGTGTCGTAATAAAAACAATACGGACGTTTTTATATGTATTCCCTCTATAATTTAATGATTATAATTAAAATAGGTTTAAGAATTAACGGTAAATATTTACCGGATTTATTAAATAGATTCCTATTATTTTCCGGTTTATTACGAACTAAAATTAATATATTAAAAGGTTTAAATATCCGAGAAAGTTATTATACTCCTAATAAAAACGTAATCCGGTTACTAAAACTAATAAAAATAACCGCCGTATTTCTTTCGTAATAAGATAATTTTAATTAAAATAACTTAAGTTTTACAGGTTAGTACAATAAAATAATATCGTATTTTGATGCGATAACTTTAATATTTTAAGATTATATTTGTAATATAATATTCTAATAAGACTTCATTATACGGAATTTTATTATTATTTTTATCGGTTATTACAACGGTACACTTAAAGAAAAGTTAAACTAATTTATATTTCCGTTTAATAAATACTATAAAATAAAACAGTTTTACGCGACATAATAGTAATATTTAACATTACTTAATATTTCTCGTTAGTTCGTAATTAATATTATCCGGAATTTTCTTTTTTATTTATACGTTTTATGTCAGATGGATATAGGTTAAAACCTTATTTTCCAGGCTCAGCTAAATATAACAAAAATAAGTCCACGATACAGTTTTTACGATTAATATTATACCCAGTATTTTCGAATACTAGAATTTATTAATGGTTTTTGGGCTTAAGATAAATTATATATTTGAATCCCATAAAGCCTTGCTTTAATGCCGACTGCTAGGCTTTTATAAGTACGCAATTTTGCGACTGACACCGGCTTAGGAATTCTTTATACGTAATTACCAACAAGCTTTAACATTAATAAACTTTATAGGCGTTAGTTAATTCGGCAGGGTTAATACAACTTAGAAAATGTTAAACTTTATACGGTAAACTTTAAAAATAAACCTTAAAGGTAACGTTTAATTATATATAAAAAGATTTCGTAACCTTTATTAATTTTACTGCTCGAACGTTTTTATAATATCCTTTCGAATTATCTATTAATTAAAACATCATACCGCGTAATTCCGAATATATGATACCGGTATTTCGGAATAAAAGCTTTTTTATAGAAATTGTCTTATTCTCGGTATATAATGCTTATACAGTTATCCAAAGAACTAAAGTTATCGATATTGAATTAGGACGGGGCTTATCGAAGCTGATATATGTAGAACATCTTGATCAGTTACTTGGGAAAAGGAATTATCGAGCGTGCCTTGATTCTCTAGAAGACTACATTCAAAAGTTGCCAGGTCAGAACTTTATAGACCGTCGCCGACCCACTGGATGTCGCTCTATTGGAGCCCACCGGCGAAATAAATAGAAGCAACTAGAAACATAGTCGCAGCAAAGCTGCAGCAGAGCTACAGCTGCACCCATACTGCACCCTACACCACTTCAATATTATTATCGATCCGGAAAATCTTTCTTAAATAAATTAATTCCGGCTTTTAATTTTCGAATATGATATACTTCTTGAAAGTGACGGTAATCGATCGTTTAAAAAGTTATACCTGAAAGTATAAAAATTGAAAAAACAGTCAGCGAAATTAAAAGAGGAAGAGAGTAACGGGCTTCAGAATTCCGAAGTTCTGATTTTGGAATAAGGTAAGCTGGAGAATTACGAGCGATAGTTTGTCCGGCTGCTCCGGATTACAAAAAACCTTCAGAATTCAGACAAAAGTCGACATATATAAGAGCGGGATAAGGCAGTCTAAAGTCACCTTGGAGTGAGATGTCTGCGACAGGGATGGGTTTAGGGAATCCTAGGAATTAAGGTAGCAATCTATCATTTTATCTAATTTTATCTACATGGTTACGTCTCCTCTAGGAAAAAATTAATACGTTTTATAAAGGGTATAAATAAAACGTTTTAAATTTTCCTAAATTAAAACGTACACCGTATAATAAACGCCGTTTAATATCGTTAAATATAAATACCGAAATCGAAAATATAATTAACTGTATTTATAACGTTTATTAACTTTTTTTTTAAAAGATATATAAATATTAAAAAAGAATAATCTTATTAGATTTCGGAATATTCTTATTTTATTTATAAAAGTTAAAAAATAATTAATTAGATCCGGAAAATATAAGACAATTAAACGGAAGTAATTAATTTATATGATAGAAAACGCTAGCTTTTTTCCTTTCTTATTATATTTTACCTATAAATGAACTTTTTACTTATTTTTATACGTACTTATTAACCGGATAATATCGACGCAGCGCATATAATATAAGAAACATTAAAGGCGGATCGTTAGTTTTTAAATAAAACAAAGTAATTATACTAAAAACTATTAAACTTTTATCTTTTTAAACCTTGTTATATTTTATATATAATACTTATATACTGGTATTATTTCTGGAAAGATTATAAATACGATATAAACTATTTATAAAAATGTATTTGGCGTATACGAAATCTTTAAGAATAAATCAATCGAATCTTTTTTAAAAAAGAAAAACTTAGTTCCCCGAGTTTATTAAATATATATGTTCTCGCTTAACCGTTGCTAAGTTCGAGATTATCGTATTTAATATAATTTCGAAATACTTTAATTACGTGTAATAAAGAAAAGAAATATTTTAAGGTTTTAAATAAAACCTACTAATAAATGAAAATGTATTTAAAGAATTCTTTTTTTGCTTATTTATTAATAATACGTTATTTAGTACTATAAATACCTTAACGAGTAATTCGTCTGTATTTGATTTTCCAATTTAAAAAATATAACTTATATATATTACTTTTTCAATAATATAATTTCAATTAACGTTTTAAAGAAAACGTCTTTGTCGATTAGTTATAAGGCAGGCCATATTTTAAACATAAATAATATTCTATAACGTAACGACTTTTTCAACTCGATTATTAATAATCATTAAATTTTAAACGATATAATTCTTATCGATAAAGAATTCTAACATTATTACTATTTCTTTAAGAAACCTATGTTTATTTATAGCTTTCGTATGTTATATTTTATAACGATGTTAATTATATTAAACGTTTAATACCGATCTTACCTGTCCCCTTTCATGGAGCCGGTTGAAGTAATTCTGGCAAAAGGATATTTTATTTCAATTAAATATTATGTTTTATTACATTATATTACGTGTTTAAAAGTTAATTTTAAAACTGAGTTTGACTTTTATATAATGCAGAGAAGAAATATAAAAGAGTTTAATCGAAAAAGTAAATATTATAACTTATAACTTTATAACGAACTTCGTTAATCGAAGAATAATCTATAAAACGTTAATGTTAATTCTTTTCGAGATTCGGTTTTAATTAAATACCGCATTTCCTTTTAACGCGAATTGTATGCGCGTTATATTATTCGAAACTTCCCTACGAAAAGTCTTAAACGCATATATTTTTTATTTCGTAATTCTTAGTTTTTTAGAAAATATCCGTTTCGAGTTAAGGAATACCTGAAAATTCGAAAGTATTTTAGCTATAAGATGAAAAACTATAGAAATTAAGTTTATTAATTTTAACGATATTATACCGATTATTCCCGAAGAAAATAAGTTTCATTAATTAAATACGAAAAGACAACAAGACTCAAATTATAAATAACTTTAATGCAACTACCCATGTAACTTTCAATATTAAATTTGCTAAAGATAATTTAGTTTCTGACGACCATAATATGCTATATACGGAAAGAATTACAATTTCATAGGAAAAATTAAAAACAACTCGATAAATAAGCTCTTTTACGACTATCTGTTATTCTTTACGTCGTCGACGGATAAGTAAAATAAGAATATATTAAACCAAAACAAATCGTTTATATAAATTCTATTATCTTTTTATTATTTTTATATTTTTAAATAATCCATATAAGGTCTTAAATCTCATATTAATACAACTTATTAGTTTGTATAATCTTAAGTAAAACCTTTTAGTTAGGAGACTTTATTTATAAAAATACTCTATAAACCTTTTATACTAAAATTAATTAACATACTGATAATATCGTATTACCTATAATTAAATATATCGTATAATCTTGTATTAATGTATATATTTCGTATATAATTAACATATTAATTAACGTTTTTACGTATCTTTTATAATGTTTACTTTTACCCCTGGTTTCCTTTAATGTTATTATAATTTATATATTACTAACCTTATATATATTAAAAAAACCCAAATTTATCCTCGTTTTAAACGTTTTATCCGAGTCAAGAATTTTCTAAAAACTTTTATTCAGATTATATAATAATACCTAATAGTTTGGGGCCGCATATAAGTATTTTTCACGGCGTTCTTATACGCAATTTGTATGTTTATTACCCGCATAACACCGGAAATCATAATATTTATATAACGGCTGTATACTATATACCTCCTAATTAATCGGTTCAGTTTATAAAGTTATAAACCTTTTTTCGCATTATTTATAAAAGGCTAGATTTATATATTCTTTCTGTTAAATTATAAAAGCCGTAATTCATCGATTATTCTTAACTTAATTTATAGTTTAATAACTTATTGTAACGAACCTGTCATATATCCACCTGGAAGTATAAGCAGTATCCGAAATGGGGTCTTAATTTATAAGTAACAATAAGGCAAGGAATGATTTACTAGGGGTTTGTTCGTTAAAGAGATTTAAAGATTTTTCCCTTAATTGGAAAACGGTATAATTGCCTCCAGTTAAAAGCTTAGATTAATAGCTAAAGAGCGAAACTATGTAGGTGCTATTTATATGGGAAACCGGTTCGTTATATATCCAATTATTCTTTAATAAGTATGTCGTGGATTTATGTAATTTATGTAATTTAGTCCCAAATTACTTAAATTACTTAGATCACTTAAGGGCCAAACCCTTTAGCCGACTTTTAGCCGTAGCGTACTCCCGCGTTAGGCCTTAAAGGTAAAATCTTAGGACGAAAATATTGTTTTCGTAACATTATTTCCCCTTTCCAAGGATTTTTGTTCCAAAGATAAAAATAGTAAGTCGTTATCTTTTTCCGAACCTACTTTTGAACTTGGTTAACTTTTATTATGTCAGGCCGTATTAAGAAATAAAAAAAAAAGCTTCGTTTAAATTAACGCGATTTTCGGGATAATCGTGCTAACTTAATTAAAAAATTTGGTATTAAAATTTTTCCGTATTTTTATTATGTTCGATTTAGCGAGGCCGAATATTTTTACGCCTTGGAATACTTAAGTTGCAATAATTGTATTTGTCGCCAATGTTTTTCCTGCGACGTTTTAACCATAAATTCCTTAAGAAAGATAAACGAAATATAAAAACGTTTTTAAAAGAAGCAGCGGAAAGTTAAGGATAATTTCTTAACGTACCAAGAAGTAACGGAAAAAAAACTGGATAAATTAAAGCGTCGCCAAAATAAAAAATCGAAGAAATTTATTGGAAAATTAAAACGTTTGCGTTTTTAACAAGATCTCCTTAAGAAACGAACATTAAAAATGTTAAAAGAAAGTTTAAAATTAAATTAATTGGAAAAACGGGAAAAAATAAAAAAAGAAAGGCGACAGGTGGAAGTAAAGCAAGTATAACTTACTTCCGAGATAGATACTATAGCAGAGGCGTTTATTTCTTTCGATTAAAACGCCGTAGGGTTGGATTTAAGTAAGGGACCTTTGTCGCCTACGACTTTGGCTACGCTAAAGACGGTCGGTTAGGATTCTGCCGGTAAAACGTTTTAACCAGGTTTATCGTATTCGTTAAATGGTTAAATGGTTTCTAAGTGTTTTTTTCGTATAAGTATCCTTTTTATTTAACTAGGTACTAAATCCTGTTTTTAATTATTTTGAAATCTAGTATTTGTTTAACTTCGTACTTATTATTATCTTTTTCGATTTCCAGACTTGTTTTTAACGGGGCGTTTTTAGGTACTGGTTTAAGTAAGGAAATATGGAAAATAAGGTATATTTTTATTATCTTGGGTAGTAATAGTTGGTAGTTGGTTTTAAAAATAACCTTATTAACTTTAAACGGGCCAAGTTTTTTGAAATTAAGCTTGTTATTGGACCTTTTGGTTTTAATTTATAAGATGTTCGACGTTGCGTTTTATTTTTGATGTAATAAGTAAACCTTGTTTCTTTTCGTTAAAATTGGTTTTTTAATTCTTTTTTTGTTATAGTACTGGGTTATTTTTTGCTAGAGAAAACGCAATTCGGTTTGTAATCGGGTTTGTATCGTTTTGATTTCCGTTACCATTATTTTTGTTCGGGGAGTTATAGTGGTGATTATAGGAGCTTTATGCGTCGATTATTTTAGTCGTTAGGTTATTGCCTTATGTCCGTATATAGCTGTATAGGGGGATATGCCTATATTTTCGTTAATAAACGTGTTATAGGCCATTTATATTAATGGCAGTAGCTTTATCTAATTGTTTTGCTGGTAGTTAACATAGTTTCGGAGGTATTATTCTAAGGTTTGGTTTAATTATTCCGTTTAACTGTTTGTTTAGGGATGATAAGCTGTCGAGAATTTAAGCTTAACGTTTATTTGTTTAAAAAAGCTGGTACCAAACTTGGATATAAAAAGTTTATTTTAATTAAAAATAATCTTTTTTAATATTCCATGTTTATTAAGATAATGTTAAATAAATGCATAAACCAATTATTCTGCCGTTACGGTTCCTTTAAAAGGTAAGAAGTACCCATATTTGGTAAATCTATCAATAATTACCCAAATTCCGTTATATTTAATTCCGGTAATTAGGTTTTTAAATAAGGGAAAGTTAATAATAAAATCCCAAATTATAATGTTCCATACCTTATTAGGAATATCGGTAAGTTGCAGCAGCCCGTAAGGCTTATAACGTATTACCTTAACCTTGTTATAAACGTTACAATTTTTAATAATTTTTTTAATTATTCGGCGTAATTCTGGGAAATCGTATTTCTCCTATAATCGTCGGATGATTTTAAAAATTCCTTAATGTCCATATAATAGGTTTTCGTAAAATTCTTTCATAAATTATTTCTGTTGGTTCCTAAAAATATAAATTTTGCCGTAATATAATAACTGGCTTTTTTGTTATCCTTTCAGCTGGTAAATCTCTTTTTTTTTATTTGTATCGTAGGAACTTTAAAACCTTATTAAAAGTTTTAAGGTTGGTTTCTTTAAAATTTCGCATAATCGTATAATACCATCCTTATTATACTATAGCATCTGCATGTTTCGTTTGGGAACTTTCGGATTATAATCGCCTTTACGACTAAAAATATCCGCCTGGATATTCTCCTTTCCTTTAATATGATATATTTTAAAGTTAAATCTTGATAGGAAAATTATTTAAATCTCGTATCGTTTATTTAATTCCTAAGTTTTTATAAATCGCATAAAGTTTTTATAATCGGAATAAATATTAAAAGGTTTTTTGGTTTTATTAAAAAAAGGTTCCTATTTTTTAAAAACGTTAATAATTGTTAACAATTCTTTATTATAAATCGGGTATCTAAGTTTTACATTTTGGAATACTTTCGAATAATAGGCCACTAGGTATTATTTATCGTTATCCTTTAGTTATTTTAAAACGGTACTTAATACGTAATCCGAAACGTCTATCTTTAGGCGTTTTTTTTTGTTTGCGTTAAGTAATTTTATTATAGGTTTATTAATAATTACGTCTTTTAAGATTTAAAATACCTTTTTTGCATTTTTTAAAAACTTAAACTTCTTATTAACGTACTTTTTGGTAATAAATTTCGTTAATAATTTGATTATGTTTCCGTATCCCTTAATTAAGCCTCGTACGTATCCCGTAAATCCTAAGATTTGTTGGATATCAGTAACGGTCGCCTTATTAAAAATAAGCTAATCCTTAACTGTTTTTATCTTAAAGCGTTAAATTTGAATTTGGCTAGAGGTAAGTATATATTCCAGAAAATCTAGTTTTTATATATGCCATACGCTTTTGGCTGGGTTAATTCGGATATTCGCCTTATTTAAAGTTTAAAGCACTTAAATTATATATTATTTATACTCCTTTAAAGTTTCGAAGTAAATAAGAATATCGTCGAGGTAAACGAATACGGACTTATCCAAGAATTTTCGTAAAGTGGTTATAACCAGGTATTAAAAACTGGCGGAAGCATTAATAAGTCCTATAAGTATTACTCGGTACTTATAAAGTCCATATATTATTCTAAATACCGTCTTCCATTTTTTTCCTTAAGTTATTCGGATACGGTAATAACCGTTTCGAAAATTAAATATAATAAATTATTTAACTTTGTTAGCATTTCTTTTTAATATATTTATAAAGATTAAAAAGTATCCATTTTTAATCGTAATATTATTTAGCTATTTATAGTTAATAACTTTTTTAAAAATTAGGTTTCCGTTTTCGTTAATCTTTTGTTTTTCGTTTTTAATCTTTGGTATTATAAGGATGGGGTATCTAATAAAAGAGTTAAAGGGTCGGATATATCCTTTTTTCAGATCAAGTTAAATAGTTTTCCATAAGGCTTTTAATTTTTTAAGGTTTATATGGTAAATTTTATAAAGTTTAAAATAATGTTTTTTTTTGATAGGTATTCGGTAATCCTATTAATTATGTAATAATAATTCGTAATTTTTTTTATCCTTAAATAATTTTTTAAATTTTCGATATTTAAGTAATACTGTTTCGGCTTAATTTAACACTTGTACTTCTTTAATAACATAATAAATTTCCTGTTTGTTCTTTTTAAGTGGTTTTTTGTTATTTTTTTAAAAAAGTATTTAATATTTCCAGTTAATATATAAATTGCTGGTTTTAAACCATGGCATTTTTAAGATAATATCGTATCTAAAAATATCGGCAATATTTAATAAGATTCGTTTTTAATATCCTTAAATCCAAACGGGAAGTTCTTTAATTTTTCGTAAAATTTATCCGTTTTTATACTTAAATAGATTTCCGTTTATTATTTATAACTTATAAAATTTTAGTTTATACCTTTAAAAAATTTAATATTTTTTTGTTATTACGGGAAAAATAAAGTTACTTTCGGTTTCCGAATCGATTATAGCTTTAAATATATTATTTTTATATTAAAGTAAAATTTTAATCTGGTTACGTAATTCCTTTGCCGCTTTGTATAAGGTTTTATAAATTAAGGCTTTTCGATACCTTACTTTCGAAAACTTTTAGCATTTTTTAATTTATGATGGTATCCGGCTTAAAAAAGTCTTTATTTGCATACCTTTCGAATAGCGTATTTGGTATATTAATCGTTTTTGTATTTAAACCATATTTTTTTACCATATTTGTATTCGGAGATAATTATTTTTTTCGAGTTCGATTTTTAATTTTGTATCTTTCGAGTTATCGGGTTAAAAATATAAATTTCCAAAAAAGATATTCTTATATTTAAAAGTTCGTATTAAATGCAAAGCATTAGGGAATAACATAAATATTTTTGCGATATGGTTTTTTAACTTTATTTTAATTCGGGATGTAAGTAATAAAACCTAAGATATTTTGGCTATCGGGGAATTTTTATACATCTATATTCGTTATCTGATTTTATAAATATCTTCTCGTTCTATTTAGGCTAAAAGTTATTATTTTCTTTGGTTTTAAAATATACGAAATAATTATCGACGTAATAAGCGGTAAAATGTAACGACTTATGCTGGTTTTTTCGTAATTTGATATGTACCGTATATTCGGGGAACTTATAAAGCTCCGGGGATAACTATCCATAATTGCTGGCGTCGGGTCGGAATTAACCGTTTTTATCGTGCATCTTATATTAAAATGTATCAAGATGGCAAAAGTATTTTAATTTTATGGCTATTCTGGAAGCTGTTTATCCGGGGTAATACTTGTAGGCCTTAACCTTAAAGTCCTAACAAATGGGATAATCCTCGTACTTTATAATATTATTTTGGATTTAAATAATGATAATAATAATAAATTCTGGCTAGAAGGAAATTAAGCTAATTTTATTCTTTTTTTTTTCTGCCTTATTATCGGTTTCTTATTTAACCGTTCTAATTTTTTTTTGAGGTTAAAAAATCCTTCCCTTTTTAAAGTTCCTTTTTGCGGGAAAGTAATATTCGCTTTTAAAATGCCCTTTCTTACTATAATTAAAACACTTAATATTAAACTTATCTTTCTGGGATTTTTTCGAAGTAATACTTATTTCCTTTTAAAACTTACCCTTATCCTTCTTAATTCGGTTATTAAAACCTTTATCGTTATTTTATTTATTAATTTCTTTTTTTTCGAAATACCGATTAAAAGTACGTCGATTAACGATAATTACTTTATCGGTATATTCTTTAAAGGATTTTATCTTAAATATCATATATATTTTATCCTTAACTTAAAGTTTTAAGCTATCGTAAAAAAAGTAAAACAACGCGCTTTTTGGTAAATTGGAAATTATAACCAAACGGTTAAATTCCGTCGTATACTTTACGGCTAACTTGGTCTAATAAAAAAGGTATAATTATTTTACCGCATACTGTTTTTTATCTAAGTTTCCAAATATAGTTCGCATTTGGTCCTTAAAATATCGGTAATCGTTAAAAATATAATTAATAATATTTAAGGATTCTTTAAAATAATTCTCCAGGTAATCTTTTATAATAAGCTCGAATTATAGGAAAATTCGTTTAATAAGTAATTAAAAAATGGCCATCATTTTTTAATAATCTTCCGTTAAAATGCTTTAATAAAACTTAAAGTAAATCCTGGTTTGAACGAAAAATCCTTTTATATCTGTAATTCCGTTATAAAGCTTCGGGATAATTAGCTTATAGCCTTTAATTTCCGGTATTTCGTAATAATTAAGGGATAAGATAATAGTTTCGCGGTACCGATTAAGGCCGAATAATAAAGGTACTAAGGTTTTTTCTTTCATTTTTCGGGTAGGTTAAGCCATACTTCTTTTAAAAAGTTAGGATCTTTCTTTTTTATTTTTTTTAGGGCTTGGATTTTACGTAATAAAATTTCCATTTTCTTTTTAAAGGAAAATTCTTTTTTTTTTTTTTTTAGGCCTTAAGGTTCCTAAATTATTAACTCTTTTTTCTTTTCCGAATTTTCTTAAACCTTAATAATATCTTTTAAAGCCGGGGTTGGCTGTTAGGTTTAAAAAGAAAAAGGTTTTCCTTTATTACGGGTTATAAAAGGCATAATATTATTAATTAATTAAAAAACTCTTTCGATAAAAGATAAATTATTTAATCTAGTTATTAATCCCTTACCGATTTATAACGGGGATCGGGTATATTATCTATCTTCTAAACGTCGTTTTATAATATCGTTTTTACTAAGTTTAGGAAAGCTTATACTTAACTAGGCTTGAAATTATCCGTCGGCTATTAATTAAAAAGCTATCAAAATATAACGAACCTGTTATATATCCACCTGGAAGTATAAGCAATATCCGAAATAAGGTTTTGATTTGCAGGTAACAATAAGGTAAGGAATAATTTATTAAAGGTTTATTCGTTAAAAAGATTTAAAGATTCTTCCCTTAATTGGAGAACGGTATAGTTACTTCCAATTAAGAGCTTAAATTAATAACTAAAAAGCGCAACTATGTAAGTGCTATCTACATGGGAAACCGGTTCGTTATATATCCAATTATCTTTTAATAAGTGTGTCGTGGATTTATGTGATCTATGTGATCTAGTCCCAGATCACCTAGATCACCTAGATCACTTAAGGGCCAAGCCCCTTGGCCGACTTTTAGCCGTAGCGCACTCCCGCGCTAGGCCTCAAAGGTAAGACCTTGGGACGAGAACACTGTTCTCGTAACACTTATAAGGCCGGCATAATCGGCTATAATGTAAATCTTATTTTATTAGGCGTTATCCTTTTAAATACTCTAAGCGATAATATTAACAATTAATATTAATGTAAATACCGAATATTACGAAATTAAGAAGTCCTATTTATATTATAAACCTTTTACGATATTATCGAATTTAAAATTATCATAAATCATCGTATTGTTTTAATTAATATACGTTCGATTTAGTATTAAAACGTGAGTTATTTCTAATTCTCCAATTTCTTTTTATATTAATATAGCTATATGGTATAAACGTAAGATTTAAGATCGGTTTCGTATAATATGTGCTTTTTTTAAAGTACGGCTTAAATCTTAAAGAGGTCGAATATTATTTAATTAATACGAAATTGCTTAAATAAAATGGACACGTAATTGTGGTATATTACCAGTTATCCTGATGATAATTTTAGCTATTTATCAATTTAAGATCCTATTATCTTTTTTAAGATTTCTTTCCCGCGGCATTATTAACCAATCCAATATGCTTGGTAAGAAATTTAAAGTTCGCCGGCCGTATTTCAAATATATTATCGTTTAAACTTTTAAAAAGGTCTTTTAATATATTGTTAAGGTCGTTTATATTTTATAATGTTATTAGAAAGTGAAAATATATATTATAATAAGTATCCTAAGAATTAAATTAAAGAATTACGCATTAGCGGCTATTATAATGCAAATAAATTAGTTTTACTTCCTACCATGTAAAAGGATATATAACGGTATACACAATAAAAGTAAGTTATATTATAGGCAGTAATATCGGTTATAAATTATTTAATTATATATGTTTGTTCAATATGCATTTAAGTAAAAATACCTTCTAGACTATATTGAGTAATTTAAAATACAAGAAAGCTTTCGTGTAATTCATATATATTTATTAATTTCTTTCCTTATACGTTACTATTTCCCTTTTAAAAAGAGTTACGTTAATTTTAAATTTTATATGTATTCTAATCTTAATTATATATATTACCCGCGGGATTTCTATAACCTCTTATTTCTTTATTTACGGGCTTCATATATATATTAGAAAACGATATATATCTTTCTCTTTAATATTACTAATCCCTGCTAGATATTATTTAATATATGAACTTTATCCGTTTATTATCCCTTATATCTTAAAACTTTCTTTCAGGTTTTAATTAATTAAAGATATTATCGATAAGTTTCTTATATATTTAAATGGGTTATTTTTAAATATTCTAATTATCATACTTATTATCATATAATTATTACTATGAAATTATCGCCGGTAAATAAAACGGGATATAATATCCCCGTTTCAATCTAATATAATAATTTAACGTGAAATTGAAATAGGTATAATAATATAAATGCTGTTAAATTAACATTCGACGTAAGCTATATTAATTATCGCGGTACTTTTCTTATGTCCCTTATATTTACATATACTATCTTTTTAAGTCTTACGCTAATTAATGAGTTATCTTATTCTACTTGTAGACAAATATTTAATAAAACTATAATATTTTAAAAACGTAATCGGCTTATCGTTGTATAATGCCTAACGTATATCCTATTTATACTAATATTGAAATCGTATTTAAATAAGGTTTTAAACATTTTTATTATATATATATATATATAATTTATAAAAGTTTAATAAGGAACGTATTTATATATATTAATAACAGCTTAAGCTAGATTCCACTATCAGAAAACGAAATTATAAGATGCCATGTAATATTATTCATTCCTTTCGTTATATTAAAATATACTCCTAAAGTTAAGGAATTAGAAATTACGAATTACGAAATAATACCTTTCAAAAACCGGAAGGTAGGTATCTTTTGTATTACAACTTCAATTACCGTATTTTATCTAAAGAAACGTATAATACCAGTCGTTCATAGTTTCTAAGGATTTACTAATAGTAATAACTTCTAGAATACAAATGGTACTAAAAATATAACGGTTTTATAATCCCGATTAGGATTACAAAACCGTAAAACCTTTTGCGGTATTTATTATCTGAATATTATTTTTATAGTATTAAGCGAAAAAAGTAAATTCGTTTTTATTCGTATATTTACAACGAATAAACTATTATATATAAAAGTTCATTTTATAAATATCGTGGTCCATGCGGTATTAACATTAAAACCTTTTAATAATTATTTATTATATCCGATTTGACGTTTACTTATATAGAATTTCGATATAAAATAATTCTAAAGTTTATCTGTTATCTTAGTTGCGCTGAAAAGGAAATAACTTAATATCAAGTAACCGAAATCCCCTACCTTTATAAGTTTTACACTTTAACGAAAAACCTTTCAAAAGTTTTAACCGGAGATACCGGTAAATTTTACTTTAAAATATTGATTAATAAATAATTTATTCAAAGGTCTCGCGAAATCTTTTAGCTGGATAAACTTATTATTATTGAAATCCTTATTAAAGCAGCGACGAAATATATAATACAAATCTAAAAGTATTAATTAAAACCTTAAACTAATTATTATAAAATACCGGAATTACGTAAATCTTCTGTTAAAAGCATTCAACATCCGCGGTGAGCTTTAAAAAATAGTAGCTAAAGGCCGGTTTTAAAGAATAGTACTTCCGGTCACTAGAAAATAAAATTATAAAACGTAAGGGGTTCGGATTTACTATAAAACCGGGATCCTAAATATCTCGAACTAGTACTTAAAAAAGACGGACGTCGTGACAGTTATATTTATAGCAAGGAATAGTTTCCTTAATATTTATTAAAATATTTATATTATTAATTTATTTATATATCCGACTTTTGACGTTAACTAGTGAACCTGAATTAAGGTGACAAAAATTAAAAAAAGATAAAAACATTTGAAAAATTAATATAATAAGCTTAAAAAATTGAAAAATAAGATTTAAAAAAGTATTAGCTCTATATTATGGATTAAGGGATAGAAGTTAGAAAGTATAAATCATTAGTAATTACAGTGAATTATAATTTATAATAAATCAGATTAGAATTAATTAATTCCCTCAGTTTATAAGACTTATTGCACACCCGTAATAATGTATAATTAATCCGAATTTAACAACATTAATATCCATAAATTACTTAACGAATTTATAATAAATAAAATAAGCATAATAAATAAAAGGTATATTAATAATATTATTCGTATTACTTAATTAATATGTTATATACTGAAGTGGTGTAGGGTGCAGTATGGGTATAGCTGTAGCTCTGCTGCAGCTTTGCTGCAGCTCTGCTTCTAGCTGCTTCCATTCATTTCGCCGGTGGGCTCCATTAGAGTGACATCCAGCAGGTCGGCGACGGTCTATAAAGATCTGACCTGGCAACTTTTGTATGTAGTCTTCTAGAGGACCAAGGCACACCCGACAATTCCTTTTCCTAAGCAACCAGTCAAGATGTCCTACATACATCAGCTTCGATAAGGCCCGTCCCAATACAATCCTTAATTTCTTTAACATAAAAGGGATATAATTTCGGATTTTAACTCGACGTTTATATTTCGTAAGAATGTAAATAAGCTGGCGAAATATATTTATAACGTTTTTTATTTTAACTTATTCGAATATATGTTGTTAAAAGTAGTAAAAAGTTATAACCCCCGCTTTAACCTTTAATATGCCCTACTTTTAGCGACCCCGACCCCGTTTCCACACCGAACGCGTCATTCGTTATCCGTCCCGATTAGGACCGGCCGGGTTTCGTTTTTCAATTTTCTGTTTAATATCGCGATTATTATTATTATCGGATAAGAACCGTTCATTCTTAAAGCACAATATTATAACTTTAATAAGAATTGTTATATCGGCTTTATTTCTCTACATATTATTTATAACGTCTGGTTACCTTTTATTCCCTCTTGGTAACGCCGGCGACTTGGGTAACGATATAAAAGAAAATGAATTATGCGAATATAAATCCGACAACGAAAAGGGCTTTGGTAAATTAGAAATATTAAGGAAATATAAGCTTTAAGCCGACGTTATAAATAACAAAAAGAAGGGCAGTTTTTAATTAAAAGAATTTAAAATATTCCGAACTATGGGTACGGATACGGGCATTATAATAATCGGATTAGCGACTCCAAATCGTAAACACGTATAAACCGTATACCGGATTAACATTTAAATAATTAGGATCATAACCGAATTTTTAACGACTAGTTTAAACTAAACGGTTATATAAAGCGTATCTTATTTAAGACCGTGTACGGCTTACGGCAACCTTGCGACTTTTTTAAACGGTTGTCGAACTTATAATATAATAATAATACGTACTTTATATAAATCGATACGAAATAAAAGGATATAACGCTGTTACTTTAAGTTAAACGAATTTTACCGTATACGGAATATTTTCGAGATCTTTATTAAATGAAAAGGAGAGCCTTTTTCTTAAATTAAATATAACGTAAAAAACGCGATCTTCTTTTAAAACGCTTTAATATTGCCATTTATCGCATCCGGGAACCGCTTTAACGAAGCTAACTATATTCAAGCTTAAATAAAAGCCTTTAACTTCGTTTAACTGCATCGAAAACGTATTAAATAAAAACCGTTTAATTTTAATATAAATAAAGGTTTATTTTACTTTTTTTTACCGCCAAACGAAAAAGACCGGACAAAAAGTCATTCGGTTATCCGTTATTTATCTAAAGATTCGATTATTTTTTAAGCGACCCCTTTTAACAAACCCGCTTTTATTTATTTCTATACAAATTCTTTCGGCTTCGGAAACTTGAATATATAGATAAAATTAAACGTATATAAATTATAAAACGATTTAACTCGTATAGAGTTATTACTGTTCTCTTTTAATAAAATGACGTTGTTTTTTTTTAAATTTATTAAAATCGGTTTTTGTATATATTAGCCGTTAAATAACGCATGTTACTAAGCCGCTAATTTCCTCTTCGTAAATTGAAATTATTTTATTTTGGAAATCGACGAATAATACGAGAAGTATTTTATTTAATTAAAAGTTAAAACGGGATTCGATAATTATTCTATTTAATAAAATCCTTTCGTAATAAATTATATATTGTCTTTGTTAATGTTAAAACTATTTATTTTTTATTTTTATTGAGATATTTATATTCTTATAAATAATACCTTTTTGAATTTACAGGACTTATTAATTTTAGTTATTTTAATTCTTTTTATAATAAAACGCTTAACTTTATACTTATAGAATGCTTAATAAGTTATAAGTAAAATAGTGAGGCTATAACTAAATATATTAAATCCTTTATAATTATAAATAGATTAACTAAATCTTTATTATACAATCTTTAACAAAGGGTCTTCGGTAGTTTCTACTATATTATCCGATTAATATCCGAGATATTTATATTTAATTTAAAAGCGACGGTAAATACTACGATATAGGTAAGTTTATTAAATCATTTTAATCTATCGTATACGCAAACTTAATTACCGGAGTGTATTTCGGAATGATGAAACTTTGTGATCTTTTCATACCTTTTAAATAATACCTCCGGTTTATTATAAATTTAAATAAGCAATTACAAATATTTATAATACAGAACCTATTGTTGATATGAATAATGGTTTTAATAATGGTAGGTAAACAGTTAAGCGGCACTTTATAATTATAATTTAATAATTCTTATATATTAATTAGCAAAGAAGTTTAAATACTTTAAATTCGAACGTCAACCTTTAAATATAGAAAAGATAATAATATTGGTTTCAAGATGATCGATGTTAAAACGCTGGCCCTTTATTTTATAATCATATTTAATTAAACTTCCTACTTAATGAAAAGCAGAACCGAAATAATGAAGGCCGTTATTATAAAGATATTTAAAGAATAAAAAATATTTTAAACCTTATTTTAATAACGAAACAGATATGAAGCTTTTTAAGAATTCAATTATGTACCGTATTTATTTATTTTTATGTAAAATACGGTTTGTCGATTAAATATGGCATTTAATATAAGGCGAATAAATTCATAGTATGAAATTTCTAAATAGTTATTAACCTTCCAGTTAACGTTAAGGTAAAGGTTAATTACGTTTATATTAGTAAGAAACTAATAAAAGTATCGAAAAAGGATAAACGTTTCGTTTTAAAAAGTTAAATACTTGAAAGTTTAAAGTATTTAAGTTTAAATCTTTTAATACGTCGGGCGTATTTAGTGAATTAAAAAACTATATATTTCAGGATTTATTATTAGTAATTTTAAACCCTGTATATTATTGTTCCATTTTATAAGGCTATATTATTATCGTATTAATTTAAAGGGGGTAAAAGGTTATAGAAGGTACGGAACTAACTTTTAAGCTATTCTTTCGACCGCGTTATGTAATTTTCCTTTTAATTAAGATTTTGGTTTTCTGTTAACCTTTGGAAGTTATACCGTTAGGAATTTCGTAATTGATACATATTACGAAAATTAATAATAGTAATTTTTACGGATTTGTATAAGATGGAACGTCGAGGAACAAAAAAAATTTGTAACCTGCTAACAGGCCCTATTTTTGAGATTTTAGTATTTTTGTTAAAAGGTTTCTTAAAAGGGTTTAGTTGATATATTGGACCCCTGCAGCTACTTCTTGACGGAAAGCTCTAGCCACGGTTGCGGCTGCGGCGCAGCCACAACCTCAAAAATAGGGCCTGATCTCGATGAGATAAGGGTGGACGAGGTTCGCGGTCCAACAAAGTTGAGAAGCGAGGTAGCGATGGCCTATCAAACTCCAAGTATGTATGCGCCAACTCATGCATCAAATGGAACACGAGGAAGGTAATGTAGTGCTGTAACCGCAACCTGTAGCTTCTATCGGTCTCTCTGAATAGCGGATCTTCTCTTCCTTCTTCTTTTTCCTCCTCTTCTTTCTCCCTTCTGTCGGAGTCCTAAACCTTGCCTCGTATCAGACCTAGGTAAAGGTCTAGATCTGTTGGCTAAGCCGTGGCTTATTGTGACGGCTGGTTGGTTTAACCAATTATTAAACATAGTCGTACGGTTTATATTGGCAGCAAGATCGTGGGAAACTAAGCAATAAGGTATGCGATAGTTACGTCTGGTAATAACAGATTCCTAAAGGTAATCTGGGTAACTAAGTTATATTATAAGCTAATATTATCTAAGTTATAAGACAGGTAATGACTATTTTTATATATTTAATATTTTAAAAGCAAGGTTCTATATTGTTAGACTGTTATGACCCAGCAAGGCTTGGCCTCTCCAAACGGTCGGAGACTGCAGAAAGATAAGTCCTAGGGGGTCGGGTCACGTGACTTCTGATCACGATGGATCCAATGATCAGGAGCAATTAAGGCTAAGGGATTACCATTAATCATAACGAACGATAATGATTAAAAACGATTAATATGGATCACTTTAGATTAACAGAAAGGATATATACGCTTATTACCTTTCTTATAATTTAGATAGTATTAGCTTATAATATAACTTGATTACCCAGATTACCTTTAATAATTTGCTATTACTAAACGTAATTATTAAACGTATTATTATTTAGTTTCCTACGATACTATTACCAACCTAAACCGTACGATTAGATTTAATAATTAATTAAACCCTTTAGCCGTTATACGTTATAAGCTTTTATTTAACAATATTATTAAATTTTAAGTAATACCTTTAATATTATGTCTTTTAATAAGGAACCCGTTTTTAAGGGAACCTTTAAGATTCCTAAGGATAACCTTATGGATTCGGACAATAAAAAGACCTAACCTGGTCTTTCTTAGGAAAAGGCCTGGCGCCGACTTGACTGGTTAATTAATGCGGTTACTTAGCTTACCAACGATAAGATCGAGCTTACCAATACCCTTAAAAAAACGCGCGAATAATTAAAAGCCCAAAAAATTAAGCTAATTAGACAAGTAAGCATAAAGCAACCCGATCGACCGGATCAGCTAACGTAACCAGCACCACCTACTTAAACAACTTACGGCAAGGAATCCGGAAAAGTTTTAAGGCCTATTAAGCCTACCCTTTTCGACGGAATTATTACCAAACTATAATAATTCCTTACGGAATGCCGTACTTACTTTAAGTACTTCCTTATTAAACTTATTATATTTACTTTTCGAGTTTAATTCGTAATAAAACAGTTAACCGAAAACGCGGCCATTTAATTTAAGCTTACCCTTTGCGAATAGGTTATTAAACCTCCTTAATAAAGATCCGCGGAAATTACGAATATTTATAGCGATTATAAAGAATTTAAAAAACAATTAAAAAAGGCATTCGGAATAATAAACGAAAAAACCAAAATTAAAAAAAAAGGTTTAAGGATTTAAAGCAAAAGGGATTAACTTTTAAATACGGCAATCTTTGCATTTAACTAATTTTACAGATTAATTAAGGACAAAAAGTATTAATAACCACATTTTTCGATAATCTAAAAAAAGAAGTATAAAAAGAATTGTTTAAAGATAAACGCGCCGAAAAGTTAATAAATTACATCGCCATAACAGTTAAGATCGACGATCAGCAGTACGCCTAAAGGACTCGACATTTTAAAAATCGATAAAATAACAAGCTAAGGTACCCCTTTAATACCAGCATATTACAAGGAACCAACACATTTTACGGAACGGCACCAAGACCCATAAAATTAGGCGTAATCCAATAATGCAACCTTCGCACCATTAAATGCTTTAACTATAACAAGATAAAATATATGGCCTATTAATGCAAGGCACTAAAAAGGCCACGATAGAATACCTAAATACCGGTTCCTTAAAGACCCCCGCGAAATAATTAAGGAAACGATAATAAATTAATTAACATAATCAGGATTAAGGATAACCACGATCCCCTTAAAAAAGTATAACAAGAATTAGAAAAGGCAAAAAAGCTATCCTAAGCGGCTATTTAAGGATAGCGAACCCCTGCCACAGGACCTACAGTAGTCCAATAGCTAAAAAAGCACGACGGGTAAAAAAAGCTTTTAGAAAACAAACTATTCTCCCGTTCTTAAAAAAAAAACGGCGATAACGGTACGAGAAATTGGAACTAAACGCATAGATTAAGGAGTACCAAGGTTAAAATAAGAACCTACTACCAGAATAACCAAACCGACACAGGAAACTTCATGCCATTTAATACAAACGCACCCATTACCTAAAACATATGGAAGGAAAACGGTATATTAAGATACGACTTACGTAAATATATAACCAGGAATTCGACTTTTATAATCAGACCGGAAAAGACCCCAGGGATTAACGATAGTATAAATACTTAAAAACGTTCGCCTTGAAAAATACTATTAATATTATTACGGTAATAACAAATTGTTTTAAAAGAAAAAGTTACCCCGATAAAAACCTTATATGCCATTACGGTTAGTACGATCATAAAACAAAAAAAAATATTAAACAGTTATAAAGGCATCCTTAAAAATAATCAATAATTTAAACTTCCGCTTAATTTTTACGGATAACCTAAATAAACGGTAAGAAATTAAATACGAAATAAAGAAAAAAAACGAAGATATAAAGTAGTACGACGCACAGTTTTAAGCACGATAAAAAGGATAAGGAACCCCCGAACCAAAGTATATTACCAGAAAAAACTTCTAAATATAAGTTCTTTTACTTAAAACCATTTTACGTAAACAGAAAAGATAATTAAAGTAATTAAAAACCCTTAACGCATAGAATTAGGAGCGTATCAAAGCGTTGGAAGATAAGTTAAAAGACGAACGCCACCTGTAGGAGAGCTGTTACGGTACCAACGTTATAGTTCTCTCTTTCTTCTTCGTGCAACAACAAAATACCTTACCTAGCCTTTAGAGACGATCAGCGCCGTGACAAGAGCCGTAGGATGGTAAGACCCGGAAAAGCCAGCAGGAGCTTCCCAAAAAGGCTTTAAACGCGACAATAAGAGCTAAAAACGACCTTATTATTTTGCAAGTACGAATTAGAACATACTGGTTTACCGCATTTGTGGACTGCGGAGTAACAGAAGGTAATTATATTATGCCGGATGTGGTTAACCGACTTCGATTACTATCGAAAAAAAAGATGGAACCTTATATTGCCGAAAACGCAAAAGGTTAGGTATTTACCTATAACAACGGAAAAATGAGCCGCACGATTAATTATTTCGAGATCTTTATTAACGGACGAAATCAGATAGCAGACTTCGACATCGTTCCGATAGGGAATTACGATATGATTCTCGGAAAACCATGGCTATATCAGTATAACCCCTTAATTAATTAAACGACTAGCCAAATAAAGTTCGCTTTACATTTATTCGATAAAAAGAAAAAAGATATGAAAAGATCTTAACATTCGATCGAAAATGGCAACGAATGGAGGTATAAGGATACGACAAAAACCTTACTACCCATAGGAACAAGACATAAAAAAGAATAAAGGCATTATAGAAAAATAAGACAAATTATCGCGAGCATTAGAACAAAGCTGCAAAAGATAGACGATTATTTACAGCATCAGCCCCCAGAGCCAGAAACCATAGCCAATGTACCTTCATAGTACCACAAATATAAACGACTGTTTCGAAAAGAATTCGAGACGAAACTACCAGAACATAGCGAATGGGATTACAAGATAGTCCTTAAAAACGGGATATCGACCAGATTTTACCTAATTTATAACCTTAATAAATTGAAATTATAGGTATTACGTAAATACCTTAAAAATAAGCTTCGGAAGAGTTATATATAACGTTCCAATTTATCAGCCGGATATCCCATATTCTTTATATTAAGGAAAAATGGAAAACTACGCTTAGTTGTTAATTATAAACAATTAAACGATATTACGGTCAAAGACAGAACACCGTTACCCTTAATTAACGAAATAAAAAATTGCCTTTATGGAGTTAATTAATTCATAAACCTAAATTTCAGAAAAGGATATAATTAGATTCGCATCAAGCCAGGATATAAATGGAAAACAGCCTTTAAGACGAAATACGGACTTTTCGAATACCTCGTTATACCTTTTGGACTTACGAACGCATTAACAACCTTTTAACGAATAATTAACTATATACTTAGACAGTACTTAAACATTTTCGTTATTTGTTACCTCGACGATATTCTCATCTACTCGAGAAAAAAAGAGAAATATATAGGATACGTTCATACAGTTTTCCAAGCCCTATAAAACGTTAACTTCTTAATTAATAACGAAAAAAGCTAATTTCATACGCAAAAAGTGGAATTTCTAAAACATATTATTACCCCAGAATGCATTAAAATAAACCTTAAAAAAATCGCTACAATATAGGAATAGGAAATACCCACCACCGTTAAAAAGTATAAACCTTCCTCGGATTCGTTAACCATTATAGAAAGTTTATTCGAAATTTTAGCAAAATAGTTATACCATTATCCAACCTAACAAAAAAAGAAAACAAATTTTTTTAAATATTAAAAACGGAAATAGTTTTTCAAGAGATTAAAAAAGCGATTACCAGCGAGCCAGTATTAATCATATATAACCCAAGCCACCTAGTCGAGCTTAAAGCCGACGTTTCGGATTACGCCTTGGGCGTAATAGCAGGATATCATGACGATTAAGGCCACTTATACCTTATCGTCTTTTACTTTTATAAGTTAAAAAGAACAAAATTAAATTACGCCATTCCCGATAAAGAATTTATGGCTATTATTAAGGCCTTTCGAAAATCTAAATATTACCTTAAGGGAAACCTGTACCAGGTTAAGGTATATACTAATTATAAGAACCTCACCCGCTTTACCACTAGTAAAGAATTTACAGAACGATAATTACGTTACGTTAAAAAATTAACAAAATACGACTTTATTATCATCCATTAAAAAGGATCAGAAAACGGCAAAGCAAACGCATTTAATCAAAAATTAGACTTCGAAAAGAAAATAATTAAGGTTAAATATCAGATTTTCGATACTACGTCAAAAAAATACCTGCAATCACGACAGATAGCAATAATCAAAACAGCACCCCTTAATTTATACCCGAAAATCCAGGAATACAACGACAATTTACCTAAGGACCAGAAAATAAAAAAAATACAAATCCTAAAAGAATATCAGGAAATATTAATAAGAGACATATACGAACATTAGCTATACGGATACCCAGGGATCCACAAAACCCTAAAACGATTACAACGCACCTATTACTTTCCTAAAATAAAATCAATAATAAAAGAAATACGATAACAATACCACATCTGCAACAAAGCAAAAACTCGATAATATAAGCCATACGGAAAATTATAGCCACTACCAATCGCAAAGTAGCCATAAAATTTAATTACTTTCGATTTTATTACCAAACTCCCACTTTTAAAAGAGCTAGCTACGGGCATATACTATAATAGCATCTTTATAATCGTTAATTAATTTACCAAATTCTTTTATTTCCTACTATATAATGAGGACATAAACGCAGAATAATTAGCTTATATCTTTTTAAAACATATCTTAAAAATATACGGATTACTAACGGAAATGATTTTAAATAAAAAAACGATATTTATTTCGAAGTTTTGGTAAGGATTTATGGCGTAATTAGGCCTAAATCACAAATTATTTAACGTATTTAAACCCCAAACAGATGAACAAATAAAAAGAACTAACCAAATATTGTAAACCTACTTACGATATTACATTAATTACGAACAGAACGATTAAATCCAGAAGCTGCCTATCGCGGAACTAGCTTATAATACCAGTTACCACGAAAATACCAAAATAACTTTAGCAAACGCTAACTTTAATTTCATACCAAAAGTCTACAAAAATGTACGTAAAAAACCTATTAACGTTAAAACAATCCTTATATCGGAATAACTTAAGTAATTACATGCAAAGATAAAGATAAAACTTAAATTCGTACGCAACAAAATAAGAAAATACTACAACCAAAAAAGGTTAAAAAAATTAACCTTTCGGAAAAAAAAGATAGTTTACCTAGCCACCAAAAACATCCAAACTAAACGATTAAATAAAAAACTTAATTTCAAATAACGTCCCACACCAGCTCCTCGGCCATACCAGCTCGTTGGCTAGTTTCTCAACCTTTTAACCTTCCAACTTTAATGATTTATTTTTTAACATTAACAATATGGAACGTTTTACAAAAGCGTCTAGAATGAACTTAGCCATTTAGGCTAAAAAGAATGATCCGAAACTTAGTTATCAAAAAATTGGTTTTATTTATAGCATTCCCCAATTTATATTAAAGGATCGATATAACGATAAACGCGCCCGAACCGACATTATCCCCGATTTGCGGAAATTGACGCCGACCGAAAAGAATTCGATTGTCGACCGTATCCTTAACCTAGATACGCGAACGTTTCCTGTCCGGCTTCAGCATGTTGAAGATATGGCAAATTTACTGCTTGCCTAGCGCGTTACGGACCGCGTTAGAGCTAACTAGGCGTCGAGATTTGTAGGACGGCAAAACAAATTTAAAACGTGTTTAAATCGAAAAATCAATTATTAAAGGGTATTATGCAAAAATCCAGAAGTGTTTCGTAAATGGTTTAAGCTTATTCGGGCTACAATCGCAAAATAGGGCATCGCAAAAAAGGATATTTATAACTTCGACGAGACGGGCTTTTTAATAAGGCTTTTTATGGTATCCGGCATAATAATTATAAATGCTAAAAAAGGTAAAAAACTTAAATAAGCGTAATAAGGTAATCGGGAATAGGTAACAGTTATATAAGCTATTAATTCGTAAGGTTAAGCTTTGCCGTAATTTAATATCATGGCGGGGAAAAACCACCTTAATTCTTAATATCGAAAATATTAATTGCTACCCGATTAAAAGTTCGGTATAAGCTATAATAATTAGATAACAAACAAATTAAGTTTAAAATGGATTTAGTATTTCGACAAATATATATAAACGCGTACGAAAGGATCGAAACGTCTTTTTATTTTCGACGGCCACAAAAGTTATTATTCGATCGAATTCGAAGAATATTACGCGAATTACGGTATTATTACGCTTTGCATATTTGCCCATTCCTTTTATCGGCTTTAACCTTTTAACTTATCTTGTTTTTTTGTTTTAAAGTACGTTTATTTGCTGTATATCGAAAATTTAATGCGACGCCACCATACCCATATCGCGAAAGAAGATTTCCTTTTCGGCTTTTACGACGCGTTTAAAGCTGCCATAACGTCGGATAATATCAAATTCGGCTTTTAAAAAGCTGGATTTGTTCCATTTAATCCTAATAACGTTTTATCCGATTTGGAAATTTTTCCGGTTGTACCTATACCGACTGTTTCCTCGCTTATTTCTGCTGGTTCTATTTTCCCGCCCGCGAAAACCCCTAAAAATATCCGTAAAATAACAACATAAGAACGTTACTTATAAAGAAGGATTAAAAATCACCAGGGTAATTCGCCAACAAGAATAATTAAGTCGGCTGGTCTTATAATAAAAGGTTATATGTTACTTTTACATAAAGCCGCTTTTCTTCGGGAAGAAAACGTCCAATTCTGCGAAACGAACCATATCTTAAGCAAACGTTGGAGGACCAAAAACAAACGTCTTCAAGAAGGAGGAACACTTACTATACAAGAAGGACAAGCTTTTCTGGCCGAGAAGGAAGGGGGTGGTGAAAAAATGCAGCCAATAGCGGCTGCAGGTGGTCGTCGCAAAAGGGTTGAAACGAAGGAACGGAAATGTGGCGTCTGCGGCAAGCCCGGACATAATGCGAGTACTTGTAAGGAAGCTGTAGATACGTTTAGCGAAGACGAATCCGATTAGTTTGAATTAATGCGATATGTTGCAGTTGAGTTATTTGGATTCGTTGTTTGGGGGTGTCAAAAACCGGCCGACGAGCTGGTATGGCCGAGGAGCTGGTGTGGGACGTTATATCGGACCATATAAAATTATTAAGAAAATCTTAAAAAATAACTATTAATTAAAACTGCCACCCAAAGTCGAACTTTATCCAGTTTTTCATGTTTCCTTATTCAAGTTAACAGCAGACACCATTAAAATTAACACAAAATATAAAAAAAAGGCAAAAAAGAATATACCAACGTATAAAGCACAAAAAGTCGTAAACATACGAAAAAAAAACGGACTTACCGAATACCTAGTTAAATAAAAAGATTACCCAAACTCCGAAAATACCTAAAAACCGGTTAAAAACCTTATAAACGCCCAGCGCCTTTTGAAAAGTTTTTACCAACAATACCGGAATTACCAGTAACGGCACCCCAGTTAATATTATTAACAACGGACCAACCGGTATTTTCGATACCCGACCAATCCACCGGACCAGAAGCCTGCGCCAGCATAACCGCGCTAACCTCCAACCCAGCCTGCTCACGTCTTTCCTGCTCTTCCAGCTCGTCCAACGATTATAGGCCACGCTAAACCATAATAACGCCTTTTAAACGTACCAGGGCCTTCTGTTTGCGCAACCGAATCAAGCGAACCATGGCCTCGTTTATCTCCTCTTAATACCGACGTTAAATCTCTAATTAACGTCATTGGAGCTTCAGAAAACGCTCCTCCGCAAACGTTTCCTCTCGTTCAAAACGTTAGTATTTACGGCGGATGTTCTGTAGGGAAGAAAGCGGCACGCTAGTACCATCATAAGAACCATCTCGAAAAACACATTCCTTATATCGCGATACATTTCCCATCATTTCGCATCTTAACCCCTTTGAAAAACACCATGAATAAGGCATAACTTTAAAACCAAATTCGTTAAAAGCTTCAATAAGATCAACACGACAGGCGGTAAAAAAACGAGGTTTGCGACGAGTTTTTTTAATTCGGCTAAATATGTTGGCTACCGAAACATACCAGAAAAAATGAAAACAAGGAAGGGAAGTTACTTATCAAAATCACGAAACAAACAAATTAATTTTTAAGGGCAAAGATCCTAAAAAGGGGGAAATCGTATTATAATCCAGCAAGGCTTAACCTTTTCAAACGGTCGAAGATTACAGAAAAACAAGTCCTAAAGGGTCGGGTTACGTAACTTCTAATTACG
Organism: Monosporascus ibericus; assembly: GCA_004154915.1. Taxonomy (NCBI): domain Eukaryota; kingdom Fungi; phylum Ascomycota; class Sordariomycetes; order Xylariales; genus Monosporascus; species Monosporascus ibericus. Next base: position 134,750 of record QJNU01000086.1, read on the forward strand.
ATAAATCCAGTAATCAAAAGCAATTAAGGTTAAAAGATTACTATTAATCATAACGAACGATAATAATTAAAAGCGATCAATATGGATCATTTTGGATTGACAGAAAGGATATATACGCTTATTACCTTTCCTATAATCTAGATAGTACCAACTTGTAATATAACTTGGTTATCCAGATTACCTTTGACAATCTGCTATTACCAGACGTGACTATTGAACGTATCATTGCTCAGTTTCCCACGACACTACTGCCAACATAAACCGTACGACTAGGTTTAATAGTTGGTTAAACCCCTTAGCCGTCACATAGACTCGTTAGCGATCCTAAACATCCTGGAGCGCTAAATTCGCAAGCGATTCTAGCCCTCCTGTTAAGCTTTTTATGTAACCGTACGTAACGTAATTAGGAAAATATTGTTCTAACCGTTTATAAAAATTAAAACAGTATTAAATTATAATATAATTCTTTCTTTTTAAAGTCTCCGGGCCGCAAATTTAAATTTTGCTTTTTATACTTATTATAACGATGATTAATAAAATTTAGAGATTTGTTAAGCTTGTTTTAATGTTAAGGTTACGTAACGTAATAATTCTTTTTCAGTTATTCTTTTTAACTTTATTTAAATGCTATCTTATCTTTATTACGAACGTTAAAACCTTATTTATAAGCTTTTTAAAAGCAACTTTTTTTACTCCTTTTATATTGGGAACGACCAAGGTTATTAAAACGTCCGTAGCTTAATTCCCGCATAACTTTAAATGATTATTACTTCGTGCAAAAAGTAAAAGAACGAATTAAAGGCTGCTATAATGGTTAACAAATTGGTTAAAGTTCCTACGTACCTTTTTTAAAACTAAAAAGAAATATAGCATAATAAAATAATAGAGGCAATAACGCGGGATAGCGAGATTTTAAAAGAATTAAAACGGTAAAAGAATAAAAAGAAAAAAAAATGAAAAGTTCCGCCTGTTATATTAAGGTAGCCTAAATTGCAATTTCTATTAATCTATTAGTTTTTGATGTTAACAATTAAAGTATTTCGATAAATTAAAAGGTTACTTAAAAGCCTTTCGATATTGTTAAAAAACTTCGTTAAGAGGCTCTGGGCTTTTATAAGATTTTTAGCAAGTTTCTAGTTGGTTTGGAAATTTAGGCAATTCCTTTATATAACTAGGTGTTCAGTAAGTCCGTTTTTTCTATATATATTTAAGATCTCCTTCATTTTAATGCCTTTATCTTTTTTGTACTTTATATCAACTTTAATAATATTGATTACTAATTCGAATATGAAAACATGAAGACCTGAACAATGTTTAACGTTAGGTAATAATTCTAATGAATAATTATTTGTCTAGAATTCTATAACGATTTTATATAAGCCGATGTATTTAAAGTTCAGGTCATTATTTAATCGTTTAAAATGGATATTTTTCGTAGATAAATAAATTATCATTTTTTCTTAAAAGATTAATTCTGTTAACCCTTTTTAGTTATAATGCTTTTCTATTTAATTATTTACTAATTTAAGTTCTATTTCTATTATTGCGGATAACTAATTAAATTATTTCAACATGTAATCGTTTTAATATTAATATATCCGTCCCCTGTATGTTTATGAACTTGTAATATAAAACTCAAATCATTAATCAGAAATCGTGTTCGAAGATACTGGGTATAGTATCTATCATAGAAATTATATCGGGGAATGATTTCCTGTATGTTTGGCTGAGCCTAGAAAATAAGGCTTCAACCTATATCAACCTTGCCTAAAACTTAAATCAGTACTTATTAAGGTCGTTTTAGTACTTTTATAATAACCAGTATTATAGGCTAATTACGTGACAGGTAATATTTACACGTTATCGTTTTATTCGTAATTAACGTAATATCGGAAATAAACTTTACTATTTAATTAGTCCTGGCCGTTTATCGGTTTATTTAAAGTTTTAATGAATTATATAATTTATAGTTTAGGCCTACGTATCCTATAAGGTTTTATTAAAACTTTGAGATAAATATTATTATGTTACTTTAAAATATTTTCGTTTATAATCCGTATATTCTTAACGTATAATTTAAAAAGATATAATTTAATTATTTGATATCTGTAGGCTTATTATCTGATACGAAATAGAAAGGGCTGAATAAATTAACTAAGAATTAAAAAACCTTTATTATAATATATATATACCATTAAGCTTTTTAGTAATCGAAGCTTAGTAGTAAAATTAAAAGTAACTGGATTGTATAGTTATTTTGTGATTAACAATAGCCATAACCTCCGGGATGGCTTATATCGTTAAGTTTATACCTTATTATATATATGGTATTATCGTGGTATTTCTTTTATTATTAATTCTATTTTAAAAAGTACTAAATACACTATATTACTTTTATAGTTTTTTTTTAACTATTTAGGTATTTATATAATCAACGTTCGTATATGTTTCATATTAATATGCTTGGCGATTCCCTTACGACTTATTCCTTTTCCATTCTTTAATTTTCTAATAAATTATTATTATACTTCTGGATTCCTTTTGGTGACGATGAAAATGTGTTATCTTAATCGTTATCGTTTATCGTAATTATAAATCTTTATTTAGAATAATATCGAAAAAATAATAATTAGTCTTAATTACACTTTTTTAAGTTTACTTTTCGATTTACTAGGTTTGTTCTATCATGTTCTAATTCTTTTTAATAAATAATAACGAAATTATATTTTGTTAGTTTGTCAGCGTAACGTAATTATTATCCTCTAACTATTCGGGTAGAAGTAACACGAGTAAGACTTTTGTAATCCGTTTACATTTCAACTTAATAAAGGGTTTTTTAAAAATAATAATATCTGAATTCCAGAAAAGCTGTAATAATAATCATAAATTCTATATTCGGAATACTGTAATCTGACTTTACACTTTTTAATTTATAAAGGTTAAAGGCGATATGGTATAAGTTGCTTTAATTATGGAAATATTTAATTATTACGCTTAAAACGTATTTAAAAATGTCAGTTTTGAGCTTAACTCAGAGGTTCAAGTCGTATGTAATTAATGCTACCTTATTAATAATGGTGTTCCTAAATTTCTAAAAAGGAAAATGTTTTTAATAACGATTAAATCTTATTTCTTTTTTTTTTGTGAAGTTTGATAGTAGTATATTTATTTTATTAAAATATCGAATAGACTTCCCATAATATTTGACCAATTTAAGAAAAGGGTCTATTGCATTAATTACAAAGATTTCTTAAGGTCTATTCTAATATCTACTGAGTTAATAATATATTTTAAGAATTTTATTTTTTACGTATAGAACCGGTGTTTTTCCGTCTTAATGAATAGAATTGCTTTTTATAACGCCTAAAGAATCTTAGAAATGTATGCTACATGTTCCTTTTTCTTTTTCCAATAAATAAGAATGTCGTCAAGGTAATAAATAATGAAAATGTCCTAATATTTCTGAAGTATATAACTAACGATCTGTTAAAAGATTATTAATACATTCGCAAGTCCGAGACGTATAACGAAATGTTAAAAAGCTTTATATTAACTTTAAAATGAACTACATATAAAAGTATATTAATCCCTGCAATAAGGAAACTTAATCGTTAATAAAAAAGAACTTATCTTATTTAACCTTAAAAGCTTTAATTTAACGGGTATTAAAGAATTTGCGTTTAAATCGAAAGCAAACGTAAGGTTTCAAAAGGTAATAAAAATATACGATCGAAAATAAATGATCTTTATAACCTTCCAAAAAATACATATTACGGTTAATACCTCGCTTAACTAATTCATTTATTCTAACTATCACTAAATATATTAAAAGGATGTTACACTTTAAAATAAATTATAAGCCTTAATGAGAAATTTAAACCTCGTAATATAGTTCGTTTTATCAAGTTTTTACTTTTTATAAAAAGAGATTAAAGATTAACAAAATCTAAATAGACATATAACTTTATAAATATTACAGAATCTATATTAAAACAGAAAAGCTTTAAATCTTAATGATTTTAAATTATATTACAACTACGCAATATTTGTTGCTGTATAAACGGTCGAACTTGTAAAAGAATTCAGCGTCGACAGAAGTTAAGAGATTACGTAACCGGCTTAAAGGATTTAATAATTTTAAGCCTTAAGCCGCTTAAACGCTTTAAATTAAGATAAGAATATATAGGTTCGTTATTACTGTAATATAAATAATATCAACATATAATATAACTTGATTACTTGAATTATTTTTGATAATATATTAGTACTAGACGTGATTGTCGTATACTGTTACAAACCAACACCTTACCCGCTTGGGCGCACGGTCGGGACAAGACTCAGACTCCACTGACCAAGATTACGTAACATGGATCGGAATGGATAAACGGATTTAAAAAAATCTATGCATCTAAACAGAACGGATCCGCAGGGATCTTCGGATCTATAAAAATCTAAATTTACTTATATAATCCGGATCACGACTAATTTACCAATTTAAATAAATTTAAACCAAAATATATACGTTCGTTATTATTATAATTTAATTACCTAAATTACCTTTAATAACTTACTATTATTAAACGTAATTATTAAATATTTTGTTACTTAGTTTTTTACGATATTGTTATTAATATATACCGTATAATTAAGTTTAATAATTAATTAAACTATTTAACCGTTATAGGTTATAAACCTTTATTTAATAATATTATTAAACTTTAAATAAGAGCTTTAATCTTATATTATTTAATAAATAATCCATTTTTAAAGGAAGTTATTAAATTTCCGCTGATAATATTATAAATTCCGATAATAAAAAGATTTAACTTAATCTTTGTTTTAAAAAAAAACCTTACGCCAACGCAATTAATTAATTAATGTAATTGGGTAACTTATTAATGCCAAAATTTAATTTATTTATATATTTAAAAAGATCCGTAATTAATTGAAAACTTAAAAAGTCGAACTAAAAGAATAGGTAAATATAAAGCAATCCGATTACCCGGATTAATTAATCCAGCTTATATAACTTACTTAAGTAATTTACGGTAAGAAAACCGGAAAGGTTTTAAAGTTTATTAAGTTTACCTTTTTTAATAAAATTATCATTAAATTATGATAGTTCCTTACGGAATACAGCGTTTATTTTAAATTCTTTTTTTAAATTCGTAATACTTACTTTTTAAGTTTAATTCGTTATAAAATAATTATTCGAAAACGCGGTTATTTAGTTTAAATTTACCTTTTATAAATAAGTTACCATATTCCTTATATAAAGGTTTAGCGAAACCATAACCGTTTATTATATTTACGAAAGATTCAAAAAATATCAAGAAAAATAATTAAAGTAATAAATGAGAAATTTAAAACCGAAAATACGCTTAAAAACCTAAAATAAAAAGGATTAGCGGTTAATTACCCCAAGTCTTTCGTTTAATTAGTTTCGAAAATTAATTAAGGATAAAACGTATTAATAATTACGTTTTTCGACGGCCTAAAAAAGGAGGTATAAAAAGAATTATTTAAAACTAAACGCTTTAAAAAGTTGGTAAATTATATTACTATGGTAATTAGGATCGACGACCCATAATAGGGGTAAAGAATGCGATACTTTAAGCAATAATAAAATAATAAACCAATATATTTCCTTAATATCGGCACGTTATAAGGTACGAATATATTTTATGCAACGGTATTAAGATTTATGAAATTAAGCGGAATTTAATAACGCGACCTGCTTATTATTACGTGCTTTAACTATAATAAGATGGAATATAAAGCGTTTTAATGTAAAATACTTGAAAAGCCCCGATAAAATATTTAGATACCGTTTTTTTAGGAATCCCTTGAAATTAATTAAAATAATAGTAACCAATTAATAAAGGTAATTAAAATTAAGGATAATTATGATGCTATCGAGGAAGTATAATAGGAATTATAAAAAGTAAAAAAGTTGTTTTAAGTAATTATTTAAAAATAACGAGCCTTTATTACAGGACTTATAATAACCTAATAGCTAAAGAAATGCGATGGATAGAAAGAGGTTATAAAGGATAAAGTATCTTGTCGTTTCTAGAAGAAACGGTAATAGCGGTACGAATAATTAGAATTAAATGCATGGATTAAGGAGTAGTAAAAATAAGATAAGGACTTAATACCAGGATAACCGGACCAGTATAGGAAACTTTATACCATTTAATACAAACGCGGTTATTATTTTAAATACATGGAAAAATAACGGTATATCGAAAAACGATTGATGCGAATAAATAATTAGGGATTTAACTTTCATAATTAAAAAAGGAAAGAATTTTAAAGACTAACGATAATACAAATATTTAAAAATATACGTTTCGGAAAACGTTATTAATATTATTACGGTAATAACAAGTTGGCCCGAGGAAAAAACCTATCCCGATAAAGATTTTATATGCCATTCCAGATAATACAACTAGAAGATAAAAAAGAATAAGTTTATTACATAATTATTAACGTATCTTTAAAGGTAATTAATAATTTAAAATTTCGTTTAAACTTTATAAACGACCCAGATAAACTACGAAAATTAAATACGAAATAAAAAAAGGAAACGGGGACATAAGGGAATATAACGCCTAATTTTAAGTACGACAAGAAAGATAAAAGGCCCCCGAACCAGAATATATTAATAAAAAAGATTTCTAGATGTAAATTCTTTTATTCGAAATTATCTTACCCCGCCCGGAAAAAAAGGTAAAGTAATTATGGGCCTTTAACGTATAAAATTAAAAACGTATTAAAGCGTTAAAAAACGAATTAAAAGACGAACGTCACCTATAGGAAAGCCGTAGGATGGTAAGACCTATGGAGATTAATAAGAACTTCTGAAAAGGGCTTTAAACGCGATAATAAAAGCTAAGAATAACCTTATTATCCTATATATAAGGATGGGGATATATTGGTTTACCGCATTTATGGATTACAGAATAACAAAAGGTAATTATAATCCGCAGGATATAATTAACCGATTTCGATTATTATAGAAGAAAAAGATAAACCCTTATATTGCCGAAAACGTAAAAGGTTCAGTATTTACTTACGATAATAAAAAGATAAATTGCGAAATTAATTGCCTCAAGATCTTTGTTAACGGTCGAAACTAGATAATAAATTTCGATATTATTCCGATAGGGAATTATGATATAATCCGTAAAGATTTATAGTTATATTAATATAACCCCTTAATTAACTGCGTAACTGGTTAGGTAAAATTCGCTTTATATTTATTCGACAAAAAAAAGCACGATAAAAAGAAATCTTAACATTTGATCAAAAATGACGACGAATGCAAACATAAGAATACGACAGAAATCTTACTACCTATAGGAACAAGACATAAAAGAAAATAAGGGTATTACAGAAAAATACGACGTATTATCGTTATTAGTACAACGAAATTGCAAAAGATAAACGATTACTTACAAGATCAACTTTAAAAGCCAGAAATTATTGTTAACGTACCTTTCTAGTATTATAAATATGACCGATTATTTCCACAGGAACTCGAAATAAAACTATTAAAATATAGCGAATGAGATTACTAGATAATCATTAAAGATGGCATATTAACCAGATTTTATCCGATTTATAACCTTAACGAAATAAAATTATAGGCGTTACGTAAATATCTTAAAACTAAACTTCGAAAAGGTTACATACGACGATCCAGTTGATTAACCGGATACCATATATTTTTCGTAGTAAGAAAGAACGGAAAGTTACGCCTGGTTATCGATTATAAGTAATTTAACGATATTACAGTTAAAGGTAGGATACCGTTACTTTTAATTAACTAAATAACAGATCGCCTTTACAGAGCAAATTAATTTACGAACCTAGATTTTAAAAAGGGATATAATTAAATCCGCATTAAGCCAGGATAGAAGTGGAAAACATCTTTTAGGACGAAATACGGACTTTTCGAACATTTCGTTATACCTTTCTGATTTACAAACGTATTAATAACCTTTTAGCGAATGGTAAATTATATATTTAGGGAATACTTAGATGTTTTCGTTATTTATTACCTTGATAATATTCTTATTTATTCGAGATATAAAGGAGAATATATGGGATATGGTTATATAATTTTCTAAGCCTTACAAAACGTTAACGTATTCGTTAACATAGGGAAAAGCTAGTTTTATACGCAAAAAGTAGAAATCTTAGGATATATTATCATCTTAGGATGTATTAAAATGCACCTTAAAAGAATGGCTATAATATAAAAATAAAAAACGTTTATTATAATTAAGGAAATGCAAACCTCTTTCGGATTCGTTAATTATTATAAAAAGTTTATTCGAAATTTTAGTAAAATAGTTACCCCATTATTTAACTTAATAAGGAAAGGAAATAAATTCCTTTGAACGATAAAAACGGAAACCGCTTTCTAAGAAATTAAGGATGTAATTACCAGCGAGCCAGTGTTAATCATGTATAACCCAAGGCGCTTAGTTAAGCTTGAAACCGACGTTTCGGATTACGCTTTAGGCGTAATAGCAGGATACCGCGACGATTAAGGTAACTTATACCTTATCACCTTTTATTTTTATAAGTTAAAAGGAGCAAAGTTAAATTATACTATCCTTTACAAAGGATTTATGGCCATTATTAAGGTTTTCCGAAAATTTAAATTTTACCTTAAGGAAAACCTTTATTAAGTTAAGATATATACTAACTGTAAGAACCTTATTCGCTTTACCATTACCAGAGAATTTATAGGACGATAATTACGTTACGCCGAAAAACCAGCAGAATACGATTTCGTTATTATCTACCAGAAGGGATCGGAAAAAGGTAAAGCAAACGTATTAAGCCGGAGACCAGATTTCGAAAAAAAGGTAATTAAAGTTAATTCCCAAATTTTCGATACCATATTAAAGAAATACCTGCAATTACGGCAGATAACAACAATTAACGCAGCATTTTTTAGCTTATACCAGGAAGTTTAAAAATATAATAACAACTTACCTGAGGACCAGAAAATAAAAAAACATGGATCTTAAAAGAATACCAGAAAGCATTAGTACAAGATATATATAAATATTAGCTCTACGGACACCTAGAGATCCATAAAAGTCTAAAACGATTATAACGTACTTATTATTTTCCTAAAATAAAATCAATGATAAAGAAAATACGATCATAATGTTATATATTTAATAAGGCAAAAGCTCGACGACACAAGCCATACGGGAAATTACAGCTATTACCAGCCGTAAAGTAACTATGGAATTAAATCACTTTTGATTTTATTACCAAACTTTTACTTTTAAAAAGCCTAATTACGGATATATATTACGATAGCATCTTCGTACTCGTTAATCGATTTATTAAATTTTCCTGTTTTGTATTTTAAAATCAGTATATAAACGTAAAATAACTAGCTTATATATTTTAAGACATATTTTAGGAATTTACGGATTATTAACGGAAATTATTTTAAATAAAGGAATAACATTTAGTTTAAAATTCTACCAAGGACTTATGGCATAGTTGGGACTAAACCACAAACTATTTAGCGCTTTTAGATCCTAAATAGACGGATAAATAGAGAAAATTAATTAAATACAGGAAACTTACTTACGATGTTATATTAACTATGAACAGAATGATTAGGTTCAAAAGTTACTTATCGCCTAATTAGCTTATAATACCTGTTATTACGAAAGTATTAAAATAATTCCAGCGAACGCCAATTTAAGGTTTATACCAGAGATTTATAAAGATATACGCAAAGAATTAGTTAACGTTAAAGCAATTTTTATATTAGAATAACTTAAATAATTATACGCGGAAATGAAAATAGAACTTGACTTCGTACGGAATTAAATAAAGAACTATTATAACTAGAAAAGGTTAAAGGGATTAACCTTCCGAAATAGAAAGATGGCTTACCTAACTATTATAAATATCCAAATTAAACGATTAAATAAAAACTCCACTTTAAATACATCGGTTTCTATAGAATTATTAAGAAAGTTTTAGAAAATAATTACTAATTAAAGCTTTTACGTAAGTTTGAAGTTTATCCAATTCTTTACGTTTGTTTATTCAAGTTAGTAGCGGATACCATTAAGGTTAATATAGAATACGAAAAAAAGGCAAAAGAAAACATACCGATATACAAAGCAGAGAGGATTGTAGATATACGCAAAAAGAACGGACTTATTTAATACCTGGTTAAGTAAAAGAACTACCTAAATTCCGAAGACACTTAGGAACTCGCTAGGAATCTTACGAACGCTTAGCGTCTGTTAAAAACTTTTATTAACGAAACCGGCAGCGTTCAAAATAACTTCCTAACTAGGATCCGCCGGGAAAGGCCAATTAGCGGTCTTGAGATTAGATAAGTTTGCCACCCTCGTAGCCCGAACGACCTGCGTAGCGGCCTCCATTTTAGCCTTTTCTGTTCCTTTAATTCCTTTAACGATTGCAGACCACGATTAATCAATTCGATACCTTTGGTATGGAGAAATTTTTATTATTGGCGTAACCGTTAAAAACGGGAGATGACCTTATTTATATCCCGTTACGATTGAAAGAGGCGCTTTTCGGCGAGGGCCTTTTTACGTTTTAACCGTTTCTTTTTTCGGGAAATATTGGGTAAAGAATTAATTAACATACCCGAACTATTATAATCCCGTTTATAACGAACGTAATTCTGATAACGACTTATATCTTCCGCCATAATACATTTTTTCCCCGTATGAAATACGTAAAATAAGGTATAACTTCGAAACCAGAATCCTTGATACCGGAAGATAGCTTTTTACGTTTTCTTTTTTGATTAAAGCGTTATTACAGTTTAATAATTCTTTTAATAACCCTTTTAAGTATAATAAATATATATATAAAAAGGAAAACTTATTGGGTTACAAATTTTAAAGGTAAAAATTATAAAAGGGAAAAATCGTATTACAAACTAACATTTTACCAGCGTGGGCGTACGGTTAGGATAAGATTTAGACTTTACCGACTAAAATTACGTAACATAAATGCGAATAAATAAACGGGATTTAAAGGCATTTATGCCTTTAAACAGAACAGATCCGAAGTGATTTTCGGATCCATAAGAATCCAAATTTACTTATATAATACGAATCCCGATTAATCCACGGATTAGAATAAATCCAAGCCAGGATATATACGTTTATATTACTATAATTTAGATAGTTTGAGCTTATAATATAACTTAGTTACTTAGATTACCTTGAATAATTTGTTATTACCAGACGTGATTGTTAAATACCTTATTGCTTAGTTTTCCACGATATTACTACTAACATAAACCGTACGACTAGGTTTAATAGTTGGTTAAACCCCTTAGCCGTCACATATACCTTATGGCTTAACTGTTAACGATATTGTTATTAATATCAACCGTACGATTATGTTTCATAGTTAGTTCAAATGATTAGCTGCTATACGTTATAAGATTTTAATTAATAATTTTATTAAACCTTAGGTAATATACTTAATATTATGTTATTTAATAAGGAGCCCGATTTTAAAGTAACATTCAAATTTCTAGAAACTATTATTTTAAGTTCCGATAACGAAGAAACGTGACTTAATCTTTCTCAGGAAAAGGGTTTACAACGATTAGATTACTTAATTATCATAGTTACTTAACCCTTTAACGATAAAGCCGTACTTATTAATACTTTTCAAGACATTTATAAGTAATTAAAACTTCCAAAGGCGAATTAATCAAATAGGAAAGTAAAAAGTAATAGTTTTAAGTATTAAGACCAGCTTAAACAGATTGGTTAATTTAATAAATATAATCCGCTTAGATGACTTCCGGTAAAGAAATCGCAAGAGTTTTAAAACCTATTATGCGCGATGTGTTTAACGTAATTATTATAAAGTTCTGATAGTTTGTATAAAATATCGCGCATCCTTTTTGTATTTTTTAATTAAATTTATAATATCTACTTTTAAAATTTAATTAGTTTAAACAGAATTATTAAGAAATATAACTAGTCAGTTTAGGCACGTTTTCTATAAATAAATTAACCGCTAACATGAAGGTTTGCCCTAATCATAATAATTTCTGACGCTGATAAACGATGCGAAAAGTAATTAAAAAAACGTATTCGCAATAGTAAACGAAAAGGTAGAGTTTGAAAATAGACTTAAGGCCCCAAGGTAAAAGGGAACAAACTTTATACAGGGGAGCTTTTTCGTCCAATTAACGTTAAAATTAATTAAGGCTGGGAAGCATGAATAATTACGGTTTTTAACCGCTTGAAAAAGGTTTAAAACCCATATTTAAAAATAAACGACCCGAAGAATTAGTAAACTATATCGCCATAGTAGTTAAAACTGACAACTGACAGTACGCCTAATGAACTCGAGATTTAAAGGACTGGCAAAATAATAAGCCAGGATATTGATTTAATATGAATACCATACGAAAAATACATATATTTTATAAAACAATAGCTGGACATATGGAGATAAAAGTAATATAATAATAAAACCGACGCTTCATGTAGTATTATAATTATGGTACGATAATATATAGGGTCTACTAATATAAGAAATCTAAATAATAAAAAGAATTACCAAATATCAGTTTTTTAAAAGTTATTTCGAAATAATAAAAATATTGATAAACTGATAGATAAAATTAGGAATAAAGGAAATTTATAATCCGTTTAATATAATATAACAAACATTATAAGAAGTGAAAACATTGTCTAAGGTAATTATATAAAAATAATAAACCGTAACCATAAAACTTGCATTAGCCTAATAACTTAAAAAATAGGGCGGATAAAAGAAGCGTCTAAAAACAACTTACTTTCCCGTTTTTATCAGAAACGGTAGTGACGGTACGAATAATTCAAATTAAATACATAAAATAAAAAATACCGAAGATAAAGCCAAGCTTTATTACCAAAATAACCAAACCGATACTAAAAGCTTCATACTATTTATTGTAGGCGTACCTATTACCCTCAATATATGCAAGAACGATAATATATCGGAAAAAGGATTACGCGGACACATAATGAAGAATTCAATTTTTACAACAAAACTGGAAGAAATTTAACGACTAAAAACAAAATAAAAACTACAGAAACATGAGTTATAAAATATCATCGACGTCATTACGGTAACGGAAAATTGGTCCGAAAAAGCAAAGCTGCTCGAACGAAAACCTGATGTACTATTTCGGATAGTACGACCATAAAAAAAAAGATTAATAGATTTATTAAACAGTTATAACGTCCCACACCACCTCACCGGATGTACCACCCCACCGGATAGTCTTTAGCACATTCTAACCACCGGACTTTAATTATTTATTTTTTAATACTAACAACATAAAACGGCTTAAAAAAATTAAAATGAACCTGATCATTTAGTTTAAAAAACGGAACCCGAAACCTAGTTATGCGACATTTAGTTTTATATATAATATCGCTTTTTTTACTTTACATAAACGATACATTCGTAAATCTTTTAAAGCTGATATTATTTTTATTTCGCGAAAATTACAACCGACCGAAAAGAAATTTATCGTCGACCGAATCCTTAACTTAAATATGCGAAAGCTTCCTGTCCTGGTTTAATACGTTAAAGATATAGCGAATTTATTACTTATTTAACACGTCGCGGAACGCGTCGGGGTTAATTGGGCGTCGAGATTTGTACGACGGTAAAAAAAGCTTAAACCGCCTTTAAATAAAAAGATCGGTTATTAAAGAGTACTATGCGAAAGATTAAAGGTATTTCGTAAATAGTTTAAATTTATTCGGATTATAATCGTAAAAACGATATCGTAAAAAAAGACATTTATGATTTCGAGGAAACGGATCTTTTAATAAGGTTTTTTATAATATCGGGTATAACAACTATAGATGCTAAAAACGTAAAAGGTTTAAATAAGCGTAATAGAAAATCGGAAATAAATTATAATTATTTAAACTATTAATTCGTAATGTTAACTTTTGGGGTTATTTATTATTTAAACAGGGAAGATTTGCCTTAATCTCTAGTATCGAAAATACCTATTGTTATTTAACTAAAGGTTCGGTATAAATTGTAATCGTTAGATAACGAACCAATTAAATTTAAAAAAGATTTTATATTTCGATAAGTCTATTTAAACGCCTACCCAAAAATCGAAACCGTTTTTTTTTTCCCTTGACGGCCATAAAAACTACCATTCGATCGAATTCGAAAAGTATTACGCGAATAACAATAGTACTACGCTTTATATACCTGCCACTGTTTTTTTATCGGTTTTAACCTTTCGACGCATCTTATTTTTTTATTTTTTTTTAAAAAAACGTACTTATTCGTTTTATATCGAAAATTCAATAGGATACCATCATGCTTATGTCGCGAAAGAGGATTTTTTCCAGAACCTTTACGACGGGTTAAAAGCTACCATAACGTCCGATAATATCAAATCCGGATTCACAAAAGCTAAATTTGTTTTATTCGATCTTAATAACGGCCTTTCCGAGTTGAATATTTCTCCAGTTATGCTTATATTAACCATTTCGCCGTTTACTCCTGCCGGTTCCATTTTCACCCTTTTAACGAAAACCCTTAAAAGTATGCCTAAAATAACAAAATAAAAACGTTATTTATAAAAAAGTATTAAGAATTACCAGGGTAATTTACTAATAAAAATTATGAAACCGGGTAATTTTTTGAATAAAACCTATCTAACATTTTGGTATCCAGTTATTCTTTTTAAATAAGAAGCTACTTAATTACGCGAAACTAATTATACCTTTAATAAAAGTCGGAAAATTAAAAATAAACGTGTTCAAAAAGGAGGAACATTTATTATATAAAAGGGACAAGGTCTTTCTGCCCAAAAGAAAGGAGGTGGTGAAAGCTCGCAGCCAATAACGGCTAAAGGTAGTCGTCGCAAAAGGATTAAGTCAGAAAAACGGAAGTATGGCATCTGCGGCAAGCTGGGACATAATGCGCGAACTTGTAAGGAAGCTATAGATACGTCTATCGATAAAGAATCCGATTAATTTGAATTGATTTATTACGTTATAGTTCATTAATTTGAATTTTTTATCACGGAATGCTGGAAGCTATTCAGTAAGGTGGTGATCCGGTGAGATAGTGTAGGACGTTAAAGATATCTTAAAAGATAATTAATAATTTAAATTGCCGTTTAACTTTTCTAAGAGATGAAAGAAACGATAGAAGATTTAAGAATGGATTTAAGAATAAAACAGAAATATAAGGTAATATAATACCTAATTTTAAGTAGGACAGAAAAGGTAGAAAGACCTCGAACTAAAATATATTAATAAAGAAGCTTCAAACTCTAAATCATCCTACATTTAGGCCCGCTACGCTGATGGAAAAAGTAATTAAAGTATATTAAAGAATTAAAGCCCAATCTAAAAAGTAAAGTTTAGTTATAAAAGATCCGCAAAATAATAAGACACGAAAAAAATAATAAAAACTTCTCAAAAAGGCTTCAAAATCGACGATAAAAGATAAAAATAAGCTTACAACCGGATAAATAGAAGTTAAAACATATTAATTACCCTATTTACAAATTACGAAAAAATATAAGATAATATAATTAATCAACTTGAGGTACTACGGAAGAAAAAGATAAATTCTTATAGCGCCGAAAACGTAAAAGGTTAGATATTCATCTACAATAAAAAGAATTACCCGCGAAGTTAATCACTTCAAAGTTGTGATTAAAAAAAGAAACTAAATAATAAATTTTAATATCGTTGCGATAAACAATTACGATATAATACTTAAAAAACTATACTTATATTAACACAACTCCTTAATCCACAAAGTTACTAGGTAAAATAAAGTTTATTTTATACCTCTTAATAAAAACGATATAAAAAGATTTTAACATTTAACGGAAAATAAAGATAAATACAGGTATAAGGCAACGACCAAAGCTTTACCACTTATAAGAACAGAATATTAAAAGAATAAAGGTATTTTCAAAATATACAACGCTTCGTAGTTATTATTTAAACAAGACCGCGAAAAATAAACGATTATTTATAATATTAACCTTTAAAGTTACAAATTATAGGTAACATATTTCTACAATATGATAAATATGAACGATAATTTCGACACAAATTAGGAACGAAATTATTAAAATATGAGAAATAAAAGTATAGGATAATTCTTACAGCAAAAGGATCGATTCAATTTCCCCCGATTTATAACTTTAACAAACGCAATTATATGTATTCCGAAAGGACCTTAAAAATAAGCTTAAAAAAGGTAATATAAAACGTTTTAATTTATGCGCCGGATATTATTAATTCTTTGTATTTATAAGAAAGGGAGAGTTATAGTTAACTATTAAATATCAATAGTTAAGCAATATAATAACTAATGACAGAATAGGGCTATCTTTAATTAATAAAATAAAAATCCGCTCTTAAAAATAAAATAATGTATAAATTGAAATTATAAAAACAGTTATAATTAGATACGTATTAAACTATAATACGAATAAAGAATAGCTTTTAAAACGGGATATGAACTTTTTTAATATGTTATTATATCTTTCGAACTTACGAACAGATAGTTAATTATATACTTAAAACGTATTTAGATATTTTCGGTATCCGTTACCTCGACGATATTCTGGTTCGTTTAAAAAGCCAAAGAAAATATATAAAATATATTTTTGAGGCTTTCCAAGCCTTATAAGGGGTAAATCTACTACTTGATACAAAAGTAAACTAGATTCATACGTAAAAAGTTGAATTTTTAAAACATATTATCATCCCAGGATATATCAGAATAGACACTAAGAGAATTGTGATAATATGAGAATAAAAAAGACCTACTATAATTAAAAGAAATATAAGCCGTGTTCGGATTTATTAACTATTACAAAAAGCTTATTGGATATTTTAATAAGAAAGGGAAACGAGGATTAATAGTTAATAAAGACAAAAGAAGAGGTTTAAAGAATTAAGGCGGGAATTATTAACGAGTTAATATTAATTATGTACGACCTAAGCCGCTTCATTAAATTTAACTAGCGTTTGAGATCATGGTTTAAGCGTAATAATTAGATACCGTAATAATTAAAATAACTTATAGCTTATCGCCTCTCACTTTTACGAATTAAATGGAGTACAGTCAGATTCCGCTATTCCAGATAAAAAGTTTATAGTTATATTTAAAGCTTTTCGAAAATATAAACATTACCCCAAAGGAAGCCTTTATCAGATTAAAGGATATATAAATTATAAAGATTTACTTGCTTTATTATTATCGAAAGAAATAATAAAACGATAATCCCGTGGCGCTAAAAAACTAACCTAATACAATTGTATTATTCTTTATTAAAAATGATTGATATTTCCTGCCTTGGGAATATAATTTAAATAATATTTATAGACTTGATCAAATTTGTTATATTAAGCTTACTGCGTTAACATCTTTAATCGGTTTTTAGTAGTCCGAATCTGTTTTAAATCCTATAATTTAAAGGTTTTTAACATAGGTTTAATAACGTCATTCTACTTGGTAAGTTATTTAATAACAGCCTTAACTTAACTCTTTATTGTAATATTATCCGTTTAAAAAGATAATTTAGTTATCATTCTCAACTTTGCGAACTTATATTCCCTTAATATTCTATTAGCCTTTTTAAATTGGTCGGTAATTTTAGTTTAAAAACACGAAAATCCAGGAATGGAAATAAATTTAGGAAAGCCATTAAAAACGAAACTCAATTTATAACGTTTATTAGAAAGTCGTATTCTTATTAATCGGTTTATTTAAAAGATGTAACATTTGGTATTAATACCCTAAATGTTATAAATGATTTTAAGGATTCCTAAAATTATGTAGCCTTTTATCCTTGTAAAGTTTTAGTAATCATTTTAGGAACTATTTAAAATTTTGAATTCCGCATAGAGTTTAAGCATTTAATCGAATTGCTTAAAGGTTTCTTTTTATTAACTTTATTTTCGGAAAAGTGTTTTATTAATCGATATTAAATAGTAATATTTAAAGAGGTATTTTAATTTTCTTTTTAAATAGAAATTTTAGTACAGGTAAAAAGCCGTATTATTATTTAGTTTAAGTACTAATTTTAAAACGTTTTAACTAACTTTTAACAAACTTATTAAATCTTATTAACGTCTCCGACCATTAAACGGACCAAACCAGTAAGCGGACCGTTTTTTAACACCTCGCGATAACAAATTTAAATTAAGTAATCATAACGTATTAAATTAGTTCTAACTAATCGGATTCTTTTTCGCTAGACGTATTTATAGCTTTTTTATAAGTATGCGCATTATGTCCGGGTTTGCCGCAAACGTTATATTTCCGTTTTTTCGTTTTAACTTTCTTACGACGATTACCTTTAGCCGTTATTAGTTGTATTTTTTTATTACCCCCTTTTTTTTGGCTAAAAGAGCTTGTTTTTTCCGTATAATAAGTATCTCTTCTTTTTGGAAACCTTTATTTTTGGTTTTCCGACGTTTACTTAAGATATAGTTCGTTTTACGTAATTAGGCGGTTTTTTTCCGAAGAAAAATAATTTCGTATAAAAATAATAAGTTATTTTTCGTTAAACGATTTAGTAATTCGATTATTTTTGTTAACGAATTACCGTAGTGATTTTTAATCTTTTTTTATAAATAACGTTTTTATTTCGTTATTTTCCGGATATTTTTAAGGGTTTTTGCGGAAAGGGAAAAAATAGAACCGGTGGAAATAAGCGGGGAAACGGTCGGTATAGGCATAATTTAAAGAACTCTTAAGTCGGATAAAACGTTATTAGAATTAAATAAAATAAGTCCAGTTTTTTAAAGCCGGATTTAATGTTATCGGACGTTATGGCAGTTTTAAACGCGTCGTAAAAGCCGAAGAGGAAATTTTTTTTCGTGATATAGGTATGGTAACGTCGTATTAAATTTTCGATATATAACGAATAAACGCGTTTTAAAATAAAAAAACAGGATATGTTAAAAGATTAAAGCCGATAAAGAGAATACGCGGGTATATAAAAAGTAATAATACCGTTATTTGCGTAATGTTTTTTAAATTTGATTAAATAATAACTTTCGTAACCGTTGAAAATAAAAAGACGTTTAATTTTTTCCGTATGCGTTCGTATATGCTTATTAAAATATTACATTTATTTTAAATTTAATTTGTTTATTATTTAGTTATTATGGCTTGTACCGAGCTTTTAATCCGATAATAATTAATATTTTCGATATTAAAAATTAAAGTAATTTTTTCCCGTTATAATAATAAATGGCGGTAAAGCTTAATTTTGTAAATTAATAACTTATATAGTTATAACTTATTCCCGATTCCTTTATTACGTTTACTTAAGTTTTTTACGTTTTTAATACTTATAATTACTACACCCGATATTATAAAAAACCTTATTAAAAAGTTCGTTTTATCGAAGTTATAAATATCTTTTTTTGCGATACCGTATTTTACGATTATAACGCGAATAAGTTCGAACTATTTACGGAATGCCTTTTAATCTTCGTATAATACCTTTTAATAATCGATTTTCCGATTTAAATATATTTGGAACTTTTTTTGCCGTCGTATAAATTTTCGCGCCTAATTAACCTTAACGCGTATCTCGACGTGTTAAATAAGCACCAAATTCGTTATATCTTTAACATATTAAAGCCGGATAAAAAACGCTTACGTATTAAGGTTAAGAATTCAGTCGATAATCGATTTCTTTTCGGTCGGCATCAAATTTTACGAAGGATGGATAATATCCGTTCGAACGTATTTACCGTAATATCTGGCCTTTAAGGTCGTTTTGGTAACTTTATATATAAAACTAAATATCGTATAATTAAGTTTCGGGTTTCGTTTTTTAACCTTAATAATTAAGTTCATTTTTGGTTTTTTTAATAAGTCGTTTTATATTGTTAATGTTAAGAAATGGGCAATTAAAGTTGGGTAATTAGAATGTTTCCAAAATTGGTCCGCTTACTGGTTTGGTCCGTTCAGTGGTCGGAGACCTTAGAAGTTAATTAAATTTATCAGTTTTAAGATTATCAGACTTTTAAAGTACCGGGTTAATACGGATATGTTTAGGTATAAGGTATATAATTAACCGCAATACTTATTTGAAATATAGTTTCACTTTCTCTTCGTAATAAAAAGATGAATAATATTTTTCTTTTATCGTTTATTTTAACCGTTCTGTTTTAATTAACATCTTCTTCTAGCTTATATTAAACTAGGCCTTTTTAGTTTGTTTATTAATATTTATATTATTAACTTTAATTCTTTAATATTTAAGCTAATTAAAGCAGCGGCTTTTAAATTATACTTTTTAACAATAACTAGATAAAATGCTCTTCGACTAAGGGTAACAAAGTTTAAAATGTATCGTTTCTTATATCTTCTTTAACTTTTATATTTTGTTTAAGGATATTAATCTTTTTTCGTATTTCTTTTTTCGTTCATAATATTAGTAAGTTTATAGCCTTAATATGTTTCCTCTTAAAATTCGTAATTTATTTTATCTCATTAATCTTATGGTACGTCCCATAATTTAATTAGTTAAAATTCGAAGAACTAGGTCGGTAGCGACGTAATTATGGCTTTAATAATCTTCGTTTAAAATATTTTCGTAATCTTAATCTATTGCGTTAATACTTATGTAACATAATTTTATTTTCAAATTACGTCATCTGTTTAAAGCTGAGGTAACTAATTTATATTCCGAAACCGGTTACTTTTTGCCCTTATAGTTTTCTGTCGTTTTCTTAATAAAACCGTACTTTATGATAAGGTATTATATATTTTTAATATAACAATTTCTTATTGATCGTAAAGAAAGTTGCGGCGTTATCGTAGAACCTTATCCTTTTTTTAATTATCGAGTTGCCGTATCGTTGTTAAATTGTTATATTCGTAGTTGTAGCCGTAATTACAGTCGAGGTTGCGTTTTGATTAAGGCCTTATTCTTTCCCTCTGATAACCAGAAATCACAAGTCATTTTAGCAGCTAATTGAAGCCAGTTTCTTTATATTGGTAGCTAAATGAATTAGGACGGTATGATTTAGTTTTAATTAGTGCATAATTAAAGAGAGTGTTACGATTAAGCCCGCGGTTTAAGAGATAATAAAAGCAACGTAAATTTTATTGTGTAGGGTTGGATTTATGTATACAAAAATGATAATAAGTGGTGGCTAGTTTCTGGGGTTGCGCTTAGCGAAAAGTAAACTCCTAGAAATACATGACGGGTGATAACTAATTGATCGGCAAAGCCATGCATCCGGCTCTGCACCATTTCAATAGTTTACTAGTTTAGCTTTTAAATCTCTTAATAGTAGAATATGAAATTTAACTCATATTTTGAACGTTTTCTTATTCGAAGTTAAACGGGTACATTTAATAGTAATTATAAACTTAATTCGTATATGAAGAAGCTTTCTATAACCCTGGTTTATTTTATTTCCTCTAAGTAAGACATTAATATATTTTTTATATAGAATTGTACGCCAAACATTTAAAAATAAAATTCTATTTTCTAATTTTGAAATTTCTTTTGACGTAATAAAATAGGATAGAAAATTTGTTATGGTTTCATTAAATATACTTTCTAAAGTCCGCATGTCGTTCGAACCTAAAAGCGTCCGAACTTCCTTCTTCATTTCGATAAATCGATTATAATTATCTTTTAGATTAAATAACGTATGTGAATGGTAAGACGGGAGATTATTTTCTTAACGGAAACATCGTTTCTATTTTAAAATCTCTAATAAACTGGTAACCTTCCTTAATAAAGCGAATAATTTAAAACATTTATATCCATATTACTTTGATTTTTCGTTATAACGCTCTTTTTACTATAATGCTTAATAACCCGGTTCTTTAGAGTTTTATTTTCCAAGAGTGCAGGATAAACTAGGTTAGCTTTTAAATAACGATTTATAAAGGTATTGTTCGAGCTTCGTTGAGGTTCTTGCAGACTTTTATCCAGATTTTCGTAAAAACTGGTGGGATAACCTTGAGTAATGATTTCGACAATTTAGTTATTAAGGAAATATATCCTTAAAATAATAAACGGATAATTAATACTATTACAGTTATAAGTAACTTCGGAATATAAAGATTTAAATTTTGACGGCAACGGTTTTAAGTTAAGTATAACGAGTTTATTGCTATAAGGTAAAATTAAGACAAAATACACTTTTATCTCGTTACTGAAATAAATAAGGGCCGAAGTACTTTATATGTTATAAAAGCTCTAGTACGCCAGGGGGGGGGGGGGGGGGGAAATAATT